>APFE030837555.1:0-42820 GCA_000404065.3 Pinus taeda | reverse complement strand
TGCTACTTTTCATCTTAATAAAGCTATTCAAGTTTTCGTCCATATTCTTGTGTACTTGTTTATATATGCATTTGTATGGTTAACACACATCTGGTCCTGTGTTATTTATGAATATAGATCTTTGTTCTTCGATAGTAGTATGTTGCTATGATTCCAAAGGTGCTCTCCGAAGCTGGGCAGACGAAGAAGAAGTGGTAAAGCTCCATCAGGAAGGAGAGGAAATCAAGCGCAAGACTAAGGTTGGTCTCTTTGGTTCCCCTCTTGTCTATTTTCATAAAGGAAAAGGAAAGTAGACTTTACTTGTTTGTTTCTAAGATAGCTACTAGTCTTTGTGGGAATAGCAGCATCCGAGTGGGCACTATTCCTGGTAACACTAAGTCACCAATATCGGATGCTCAGAATCTAGTTGAATGGAAGAAGCATGTCGCAAAGGCGAGACAGATAATCCTTGAGGGAGTTCGAGACCACATATCTCGAGTCTCCATGGGAAGGAAAATCTGCATGCTACATGGAAAGAATTGAAGGAGCTTTTCGAGAATTACAGTGACCAAAGGAAGTTGGCACTGAAAGATAAACGTCGAAAAATCAAGATGGAGGCAGGCGACTCAATTCCAAATTACTTGACCAAGTTCACTCAATGTTGTGATGAACTTGGAAGTGTTGGAATCACTATTGCTGAGGAAGATATGGTGAGCCTTGCTCTTCTTGCACACCCAAAGAGTTGGCATAGTTATTAGGACTCTGTCAGTGGTTGGGAGAAGTTGTGAGATTGCGAACGACTATGGTTGAATTTGATGCAGGATGAGATCAAGAGGAACACCAGAGATGGGACCTCTTCCAAGGAAGTGAAAGAGGATTTTTCCTTAGCAAGTAAGGCAAAGTGGGCCAAGGGAAAGAAGTCCAAAGGCAAGGAGAGTGGAAAGAAGATGGACATGATGAAAGTTAGGTTTTTTTCACTGTCATGAGCATGGGCACTATGCCAAGAACTGCCCATAGAGGAAAGCAAGCAAGAAGGAAATGACAATACTGACAATAGGTGAAGCTCTAGCTTCAAAATTCGAACTTGATTTCTCTCTCATTGCATGCATGATCAACACTACCATGGAAGGCATGTGGTATCTTGACAGTGGTGCCTCATTCCATATGACGAGAAATAGAGATCTCTTTAGTGATTTTGAGGAGAAAGACCTCAAGTAGAGCATAGAGTTTGGAGACGATGAGAGGTATAGTGCTACCGGGATCACTACGGTTACCTTACAGAGGGAGTCTGGCTCCCCTCTCAGGATCAAATATGTGATGTATTTTGTAGGACTAAAGAAGAATATTGTGTCAGTCGTGTTATTGAAAGACCATGTCTATGATGTGGTTTTTAGTAATGGAAAGATTTTCCTTAGACACATCACCACGGGATAGGTGAAACAAACCGGTGCACGTGTTAAGAACCTATATGCCCTTGAGGTTCAAGATGCATGCAAAGCCTTGAGGAGCAAGCCAAAGGTTAGTGACTTAGTGGTTGAGAGGTAGAGTAAATTACCTCTCAACATGCAACCCTTATAAAAGCCTCAAAAGCAACTTTAGGAAGTTGTGGAGCAGCCACAACTAGAGAAGCTAAGAGGAGATCAAGTGGAGAGATCCACTCAAGTAGAGAAGGAGTCTCAGAAGTTGTCTTAGACAATTGTGGAGCAACCACAATTGGAGAAGCTGAGAGAAGACCAAGTGGAAGCATCCAGTCATGTAGAGACATCCAATAGGGGGGATTTTGAGCCAAGTGGGTAGAAGGATCACATCCAGCCATACCTTTAGGTGTGAGGTGGGACGATGTAAAGTGATAGTCCTAAGAGGTTTGAAATTAGGCAAGGTCCATTTATTGGTTTTATCTGATGGATCATACCTTGCTACAATAGCCCAAATTACATAGTAGCAAGAGGAATGAGTGGGATTGATGTAGTCAGAGATCAAAGTGACAGAGGCTAGAGCAGTCAAATACTGAAGAAGCATAGAGAAGGGTTGACAACAATGTAGAAAAGGAAAAGTCAATAGAAGTGCAAAGTTTTCATTCGACAGAGGCAATAGAAGTCAAAGAATTTGATGACAAAGGCATCATTTTGATTTAGGTTGGATGTTTTTTTGTTTCTTGAGTTGGTGGAGCAACAACACTAGAAAGAAGTGTTGCATGCAAAACATTCCAAAGGTTCAGGATCAAGATCAAGTTGAATTTCATTCTCTTTGAGAGGGAGTGTTGAAAATAGAAACAAGAAATGTTAAAGATAGAATCCAAAATTTCCAGTTTAATTTGTGCTTGGATTAGACAATGAATTAAGTTCTATTCGCATAGCAACTTGTAAATAGTTAATTAAGACTGAATATTCACTCATCAGAAACTCATGCATGTCAAATAAGAGGAAGACCCAGTTGAGACTAGAGTGCAAGGACAATGTACTAATTGTTTTAGATTTTTCTGATTTGTGCATGCATTCAGAAGCTGGCCCTTGAAGGGATTGCGCAGTTTTGGAATCACAAATTTCCCTTTAAATTGGGTTAATCATCCTTATGAATTGCACAAGGAAATAGGGACTTGGAGAGCTGGTGAATTGGCTAAGTGTTGGCCTGTTGCTTGCTTATCAGTTGGAGATTGAATTTGCTGAGTGTTGGGTTTGCTCTTGAGAGAACAATCATTGTAATTTCATCTTTGATTTTATAGATTAATACAATATAGTGGTGGGGTTTTCAGTTGTGGCTTTCCCCTGATATTTATTGTGTTATGTGCCCTTAATGTTCTTCCTCTTGTCAATTATTGTTTGCTCGATCTTTATAGGCTTCCGCTATAAAGAGTAGAAGTAGATTCTTGTCTTTTGATTTAGTACATTGCATGAGCTTGTGAATCTACAGGAAATTCTACATGGTATCATAGTTTGTAGAAATTTTCTACATGGTATTAGAGCCAAGAAAAATATAATATAGGAGATTTCGAAGTTTTGAGTTTTGGATTATGGGTGAAATTCAAATTTGCAATACATACTTTAAGATCGACAGATGGTGTCTATGGTTTGCGGCTCGAGTATGCCTAGATGGCAGCTCAAATTATATAGCCTCAAAGGACAAGATGGAGGCCGTGTTGGAGGATAATGGCCTGAAGCAATTCATTGATCAGGATACTCCTAAGCCACCAACATCGGATGCTCAAAATCTAGTCAAATGGAAGAAGCGTGTGGCAAGGGCGAGGCAAATAATCCTTGAGGGAGTTCGAGACCACATTGCCTCGAGTCTCCATGGGAAGGAAACTTCGCATGCTATGTGGAAATCATTGAAGGACCTTTTTCAGAATAACAGTGACCAAAGGAAGTTGGAACTGAAAGATAAACTTTGAAAAATTAAGATGGAAGCGAGCGACTCAATTCCAAATTACTTGACCAAGTTCACTCAATGTTGTGATGAACTTGGAAGTGTTGGAATCATTGTTGCTGAGGAAGATATGGTGAGCCTTGCTCTTCTTGGACTCCCAAAGAGGTGGCATAGTTATCAGGACTCTGTCAATCGTTGGGAGAAGCTGCCAGATTGGGAAAGACTATGGACAGATTTGATGCAGGATGAGATCAAGAGGAACACCAGAGATGGGACCTCTTCCAAGGAAGTGAAAGACGATTTAGCCTTAACGAGTAAGTAAAAGTGGTCCAAGGGAAAGAAGTCCCAAAGCGAGGAGGGTATAAAGAAGATGGAGTTAACGAAAGTCAAGTGTTTTCACTGTCACGAGCATGGGCACTATGCCAAGGACTGCCCATAGTGGAAAGCAAGGAAGAAGAAACTGATAATAGCGGCAATAGGTGAAGCTATAGCATCACAATTTGAACTTGATTTCTCTCTCAATTCATGCATGGCCAATACTGCCATGGGAGGCATGTGGTATCTTGACAGCAGTGCCTCATTCCATATACTGAGGAGCAGAGGTCCCTTTAGTGATTTTGAGGAGAAACACCTCAAGGAGAGAATAGAGTTTGGAGACAATTAGAGGTATAGAGCCACCGAGATTGGTACGGTTACCTTTCAGAGGGATTCTAGCTCCCCTCTCAGGATCAAAGATGTGATGTATGTTCCAAGACTAAAGAAGAATCTTGTTCCAGTCGCGGTATTGAAAGACCGTGGCTATGATCTGGTTTTTAGTAATGGAAATGTTTTCTTTAGACACATCACCATGGGACAGGTGAAACAGATTGGTGCACGTGTCAAGAACCTGCATGATCTTGCGGTTCAAGATGCATGCAAAGCCTTGAGGAGCAAGGAAAAGGTTAGTGACTTAGTGGTTGAGAGGAAGAGTAAATTACCTCTCAACATATAGCCATTGGAAAAGCCTCAGAAGAAGCTTCAGGAAGTTGTGGAGCAACAATAACTAGAGAAGTTAAGAGGATATCGAGTGGAGAGATCCACTCAAGCAGAGAAGGAGTCTTAGAAGTTGTCTCAGACAATTGTGGAGCAACCAAAATTGGAGAAGCTGAGAGGAGACGAAGTGGAGGCATCGAGTGATGCAAAGACCTCTAGTACGGGGAAACTTCAAGCCAAGTGGGCAGAGGGATCACATGTAGCCATACCTTCAGGTGTGAGGTGGGATGATGTAAAGTGATAGTCCCAAGAGGGTTAAACTTGGACAAGGTCAATTGAGTGGTTTTATCTGATGGATCATACCCTGCTATGGTAGCCCCAAGTACATAGTAGCAAGAGGAATCAATGTGACTGATGTAGTCAGAGATCAAAGTAATAGAGGCTAGAGCAGTCAGATATTGAAGAAGCACAAAGAAGGGTTGACAACTGTGCAAAAAAGGTAGAGTCAATAGAAGTGCAAAGTTTTCATTCGACATAGGAAATAGCAGTGAAAGACTTTGATGAAAGAGGCATCATTTTCATTTAGCTTGGATGTTTTTTTGTTTCTTGAGTTGGCGAAGCAATAACACTAGAGAGAGGTGTTGCATGCAAAACATTCCAAAGGTTTAGGATTGGGATCGAGTTGAATTTTTTTCTTATTGAGAGGGAGTGTTGAAAATAGCAACAAGAAATGTTAAAAATAGAATCCAGAAATTCCACTTTAATTTGTCCTTGAATTAAACTATGAATTAAATTCAAATTCTTTTCTCATAGCAAATTGTAAATAGTTAATTGAGTTTATTAAACTTAATTATCTTAGGAATTTCGAGTTGGAAGTATTTTTTTCGTAATGTTTATGTTATCCCTATTTTATAGGAGTTCATGATAATTTAATTGTGAGTTGTAATTTGAAAACTCAGTTTACTAAGTTCAGTTTAGTTAAATTAGTTCCAAACTGATTGAGGAACTAATAGTGAGTTAACATTTAGTGGTGTCACTAATGAACTCCATCAGTGCTACTCCAGTTAACTGAATATTCACTCATCAAAAACTCATGCATGTCGAATCAGAGAAAGACCCAGTTGAGACTAGAGTGCAAGGACAATGTACTAATTGTTTTAGAGTTTTTTGATTTGTGCATACACTCAAGAACTAACCCTTGAATGGATTGTGCAGTTTTGGAAGCACAAATTTCCCTTTAAATTGGGTTAATCGTCCTTAGGAATTGCACAAGGAAATAGGGACTTGGAGAGCTGGTGAGTTGACTAAGTGTTGGATTTTTGCTTGCTTATGAGTTGGAGATTGAATTTGCTGAGTACTGTGATTGTTCTTGAGAGAACAAGCGTTGTAATTTCATCTTGATTTTTCAGATTAATACAATACAGTGGTGGGGTTTTGAACTGTGGCTTTCCCCAAATATTTATTGTGTTATGTGCCCTTAATGTTCTTCCTCTTGTCACTTGTTGTTTGCTCAACCTTTACGGGCTTCTGCTGTAAAGAGTAGATGTAGATTCTTATATTTTGATTTAGTAAATTGCATGAGCTTGTGAATCTATAGGAAATTCTACATGGTATTAGAGTTTGTAGAAATTTTCTACATGGTATCAGAGCTGAGAACAATATACTATAGGAGACGAAGTTTTGAGTTTTGGGTTACAGGTGAAATTCGAATTTGCAATACATACTTCAGGATCGACAAATGGCATTCTACATTTTGTGGCTCGAGTATGCTTGGACGGCAACTCGAATTATATAGCCTGGAGGGACAAGATGGAGGCCGTATTGGAGGATAATGGATTGAAAGAATTCATTGATCCAGATATTCCTAAGCAACAACATCAGATGCTTAGAATCTGGTCGAATAGAAGAAGCATGTGGCAAGGGCGAGGCAGATAATCCTTAAAGGAGTTCAAGACCACATTGTCTCAAGTCTCCATGGGAAGGAAACTCCGCATGCTATGTGGAAAGCATTGAAGGACCTTTTCCAGAATAACAATGACCAAAGGAAGTTGGCACTGAAAGATAAACTTTGAAAAATCAAGTTGGAGGTGGGCAACTCAATTCCAAATTACTTGACCAAGTTCTCTTAATGTCGTGATGAACTTGGAAGTGTTGGAATCAATATTGTTGAGGAAGATATGTTGAGCCTTGCTCTTCTTGGACTCCCAAAGAGTTGGCATAGTGATTAGGACTTTGTCAATGTTTGGGAGAAGCTGTTAGATTGGGAACGACTATGGAGAGATTTGATGCAGGATGAGATCAGGCAGAACACCAGAGATGGGACCTCTTCAAAGGAAGTGAAAGATGATTTTTCCTTAGCGAGTAAGGAAAAGTGAGCCAAGGGAAAGAAGTCACAAGGCAAGGAGGGTAGAAAGAAGATGGACTTGATGAAAGTCAAGTTTTTTCACTTTCACGAGCATGGGCACTATGCCAAGAACTGCCCACAGAGGAAATCAAGCAAGAAGGAACCGACAATAGCGGCAACAGGTGAAGCTCTAGCTTCACAATTCGAACTTGATTTCTTTCTCATTGCATGCTTGGCCAACACTGCCACGAGAGGCGTGTGGTATCTTGACAGTGGTGCCTCATTCCATATGACAAGGAATAGAGAGATCTCCTTAGTGATTTTGAGGAGAAAGAAGTCAAGAAAAGCATAGATTTTGGAGATGATAAGAGGTATAAAGCTACCAGGATTGTTACGGTTACCTTTCAGAGGGAATTTGGCTCCCATCCCAGGATCATAGATGTGATATATGTTCCAAGACTAAAGAAGAATCTTATTGATATCCATGGTGTCACTTAATTTGGGCTTGAGAGGGACCGAGGAGGAATGACAGGGTTGGTTAGAAGAGGGGTTGGAGGTGTCAAGGACCCCTCCTCCCAGGGTGGCCCTTGATTGTGAATCAAAATGGGGTTTTTTTCAGGGCTGTATTAGATGGCCAAGGGTGAATAAGTTAAAACTGTGGAGGATTCAAGCATAAACCATAGATGTGCATTCACTTAGAGTAATTTGCAAAGCTAAGATAACCACAACAATTCATATTAATGTTGAAATTACATAAAAAAAAAATAATTCTGTTAAAGGATTTTTATTTTTATTTTATTTTTATATTAATATTAAAAATACATGGAAAAAGATAAATTATTTTGTAAATTATATTTATATTAAATATAATATGAAATTTCATTGTTTTGAAATGAACTTATACACACTTCAACACTTGCAGTGTACTCCAAATCCAAACATTCCACAAGTCATATTTGTTTAGAAGACATTCAAAGCATCAAAAAAGAAAATTATTAATTTAAGAGAGTATTTAGAGATGGCTTGGAAATTATAAAGCATCGAAACAATCTCAATAGGGATATTCGACTTGAAGTCTACACAAATTGGCTCTCTTTATTACACTAACCATACTATCTGATATTCACTTATTTTTCCTCCCTTTGTCCTCCCTTGCCTTCCCCCTCTACCCCCCTTGCCTTTCCCTTGTTTCTCTTCTGTTGTTGGCCCCACCTTCCCTTTTTCCCCTCTGCACCCCTTTCCTTTCCCTTGTTTATCTTCAGTCGTTGGCCCGAGCTTCCCTTTTTTCCCTCGTCATTGGTCCTTTATCTAGTTTATTTTTATTTCTTTATCTTAGCATTTTCCTTAAGTAAGGCATCGTTTTTTTATCAGTATTATATCGCATTTGTATCTTTCTTTTCCTATCTCCTTTGGTTACTACAATATCTTATTCATCTCTGTTTCATCTACATTATATCTCTATTTTTCTTATGGAATCCTTTCTCTATATTCGAAAAAAATTACTATTAATTAATTAATTTATCCATAAATTTATTTTATGGGTTCAACTTACCTTATATATTATTTTTGAACCGATATTATCCACATATTAATAATTTATATTAGGTCATACAATCACTATTATAATAAATCCTAAACCTTCAATCAAAATAAAACTTTTATTATTTCAAAATTCTTCTTTGAATTATATTATCCGATATTGAATTACCTTTATTTTTAAGGTTTTTCTTTTTTTTGAATCTTTCTTCTAAATTTTTTCTTTAGGGTTTTCTTTTAATATTTTCTATATTCTCTGCTTCCATTATCCAACCATCCATGGGTTTTCTCTTCTCTCTCACCCTTACTTCTATATAACCCTTCTCTCTCACCGTTACTTCTGTATAACCCTACAGTCGTCTTTAGACACACATGTCCGGATGAGGGGATATTCTATTGAATAAAAATATCCACAATAAAAATAAAATGGATACCTTGGATTTATTTTTGAATAACCATTTTTCAAAATTTGACCACAAAAATATGCAATAAATGTTCATTATCTTACTATTTTCATAATATTATTAAAAAAATTAGATTAAATTATAAATGATGAAAATTTGATACTTTAATTTTTATCTTATATCAAGATAAATTCATCTTAATATATAGATATACTACGCCTCAAAGAGGGATCAAATTTCTCAATTGCAAATCTCTTTGTGATTGCAAAACTTGAGAGAAAATTTGCACCTAAAGGAATTTGATTGTCGTAGGTGCTTTCGATAATATATTTAGTTACATATATATGGAGAATTTTTCTTTGAGATTTTTATAAGTTTTTAAAATTTAAAGTTTTTAATGTGATATGGAGTCTTAGATTATAAATATATAGAAAATAGGAAAAACTTTTATTGCAAAATATTGATTTTTTATATACTTATTAATTAAATTTGAATAAGAATGTTCTAAATATAATAGTTATGAATATGAATTTTAATTTTATTTTCTACGGAAAAATTAAATTAATTAAGTTTTTACATATTTATTAATTGTATTTATTGATTGCAAATATGAATCATTGTAACTTAAATCTCTCTCTTTTTTTTTTAACCACGTGGTGATCTCTTTTATTTTTAGTTTGTAAGTGGTTTGAGTAGCACAGGACCTACGCCACATCAGCCCTTAACATGACTTGATTTTTTCCCACAGAGTAAGCGATGTAAATGTTTTGTGTTGTGTTAGGATTAGTGTTAATCTCATGATTTTTGGATACGACTTGTGATTTCCTCTCCCTATATCCCGGACATGATTAGAATTTTATCTTTTTATATAATTGGTGGGTTTTATTTTTTACTTAATTGGTGTAATTAACTGGAATTATTTTTTTAGAAAGTTGTGATATTATTTATAGATTTATCATTTTAATTCTACAAGTCAATTTTTTGAAAAAGATTAGAGTTTTAAAGTACTTTAGTGAGTAAATAAGATAGTTGGAAAAACTTCAAAATTATTTTGTAAATAAGCTAGAATTCAAAATTATTTTGGAGTTGAAGGTAGAATTATATGATTAGAATACATTTTCATACTATAAATAACCATAACTTTCAATTATAAAATGAAATTTACATAATAATTTACTCACAACTTTTTATTAAATAGAAAAAAATTATCTAGAAGATAGAATTGAAGTCTCCTTTACATTGTACAATTTCTTTCTACAAACAAGTTTATTCTTTTATTTGATAATCATATGAGTGTTGAATGCAAAAGTTACACGTAAATTCTATACAATATGTTAAGCTTTTGATGTGATGTCATAAGTATGTTTTTGATATTTTATAGTCTTAGCATTTTAGTAAATAATATAATTTATTAACTTGTTTTAAGAGAAAATATTTAATATTATTAAAATAAAATACAAAATATATATTGTATGAATAGAATAAAGACAATTGTCATTCGGTTGCTACTTTAATATTTAATTTATAATTAGTCACTGAATTTATTGGCGAGTTAAATATATGTTTGGTTAAAAATATATTGGTCAAGGAAACAATGAGCTTGAAACTAGAATTTCTTCATACAATTAAACACATGATATCATTGTTTCATCCAAAAGCTACATGTAAATCCAATATTATATATTATGTTTCTAGCAAAATATCCTAATTTTCTGATCTACTATGTTTTTAATAAACTCTGAAATCATATGCAAGGGAGAATAAATGCCCAATTATCAATTTCTCTAAACACTAAAAAAAATTAAATTATTACTTATTCATTTAATATATATTTCAATACCAAATTTCTTTATGAAGTGTAAATATATATTTGGTTAATATACAATGGTCAAAAAATAAATAAAATTGAAACAAACGTCATATCCCAAAAGAAACGTCCCCAAAATAAACATCTCAATCCGGTATGATACTAAAACTACATGTAAACTCCACATGATATATTATGCTTCCAAAGTTTTATTGACAGTATGTGTATGCAAGTGAGAATTAATCTCGCCCAATTATCAATTTCTCTAAACACTAAAATAAAATTTAAACTACTACTTGTATATTTAATCTATATTTCAATACCAAATTTCTATACGAAGTGTAAATATATATTTTGTCGATAATACAGTGGGGAAAGGCACAATAAAATTGAAACCAACCTCATAATCCAAAAAAAACATCCCAAAATAAACAACCTATGACATACTAAAATTACATGTAAACCCCACATGATATATTATGCTTCCAACATCGAAAAAACTCTGAAATTTTAGTTTCAACTATTTTGCTATTATTAAATAAGTAAATTTCTTCCCATCAAGTTAATAAGATATATTTTTAATTACTTGTATTTATTTTAATCTCAACCATTAAAAATGGTATTAATGAATGCTTAAATTTCTGTCCATCCAATTAATAAGGTAGATTTTTAATTAGCTTTATTATGCTTTTCTGTGCCATATCAGAATTTTCCTAACACTTTGTTAATTCTCTTTGGAAATGTGAATCAATGGGATAAAAAAAATGAAATCATTGTTGGATCAGTTGCAGGTTTTGTTGCTATTAATGGTTTTGTCAACCATTAAAAATGGTACTAATGAATGCTTAAATGTCTGTCTATCAAATTAATAAAGTAGATTTTAATTAGTTTTATTATGCTTGTATTTCCAATTATAACGTTTTGTCGTTTTCTCATTTTTCAAGAGCGTTTTTCATGTTATCTTTGGAGATAACTGGGGAAATATTCGTAAAGGATCTAGTGATCAGGATTCAAAGGATCTTGGCAATGAATAAGATTTATGTTACTTCAAGTTATTCTTCTAAAAAGGAAGAAGATGAAAAAACTGAATAGATAATTTGTCCAGATATAAATGATTTGGAATGATCTCCTTATGCTCAGTCTCACCAATTTTGAACAAACCTTTTACTTTCCCAGGATTTTTTTGTCGGATCACATTTGCATAGATCAATTTTAGTTCCATACTTCTTCTATGATTCTTCATTTTCACTTATTTAATTTTGAATTCCTCAAGTAAATAATTTTTCACGCTAGAAAACCCTCAGTCTGATATCTTTTGGAATTACTTTAAGGGAGCAACGATTTTTTGGAAAGATTATTTCAATTTTGGCGAGTATTTCTTATTTATACCACTAAAATATATATATATTTATATATTATATAATATATATATATATATATTTGGAAATTCACAAAATAAAGTAGACAAACCCTCTAATTGAGGTATTAATTTCATCCTGTCTCATTCATTTTTCTTCTCAGGGTTCACCGTATCTCATTCTCCTTAACCTATAAATTCAATATTAAAGGCAACAATTCTTTATAAGGAACTCAATCCCTAGACAAAGATAGATCTTTGTAAAAAGTATTGTTTAGAATAATTTTATAAACACATTGACATAAATCTAGTGCGAATCCCTGAAAAATGAGTACTCTGTCAAGCATTTTCACAAATACCATGCCAAATAATTTCGTAAGTATATGAAAACTGAAATTAATTTAATCGAATCTTCACAGAAACTACAGACTTAGTTTTTTAAGGAGCCTAGGCAGTTGGAGCTTAGTTTATCGGGAGCCAAGAGCATAAGTAGAGGCACCGGTCATTGCAAAATCAGAGGAGAAAGCCACGGAAGGAAGAGACAAAAATTCCTTATCTGGAATTGAACCCTTGCACAAAAATATGCTACAAACGTCTTAACATACCCTGCAGAATGATTTCAACATAAATATGCTACAAAGGCTATGAAAAAGGAATTCTCTTTGAACATTTCACAAGTCTATCAAAATTAAAATTAATTTAATCGAACTTAAAAAAAAAAAAAGAACATCAAAAGGCACCCTCCCAAGCAATTTCATCAGTACTAATGTCAAATAATTCAAGAAATATATTAAAATTAAAATTAGTTTAACCACACATTCACAAAACCTGAGAAAACAACAACCCATAGTCTCATCATATATCATTTTCGCTATCATATAAACTTCAATAATAGTGAAAGCATTGAAAAGGGTCATGGTTGCAATGGGAAGTAGATAAGGCTGCATGAGCTCTAGAATAAGCACCAGGAAAATGCGAGAAAGTAGAGGCAACCGATGCCTTATTTGGAATTGAATCCTTGTGCATAAATACGAAAAGGCAAGAAAGTAGAGGCAACAATGCCTTACTTGGAATTGAATCTTTGTGCATAAATACAATACAAAGGTTTTAAAAAATGTGTTCTGTAATATATATCAACATAAATTTTTGTTACAATGGACATGAAAAATGATTACAATTTCAAACCATGCCATTTGATACGATTTCTACAGGTATTTTAAAATTTAAATTAAGTTGATAGATTTATACAAAAATTCATAAATTTTTGTTACAAGATATGAAAAATGATTACACTTTCAAACCATGCCATTTGATACGATTTCTACAGGTATTTTAAAATTTAAATTTAGTTAATCGATTTATACAAAAATTCGAAAAACTTAAAAATAGCACTCCAACAATTAAATTAACTTAATCAAATATATATAAAAGTATGAAAAATTAAAAAAATAACTACTCAAATAATTTCATTAATACATCAAAATTTAGAATTATTTTAATTAAATACTCATACAACTTTGAAAAATTGAAAATCAATGCACTAAAAAAATTCAATACCTCCCAATTTTATCAAAGAACCATGCCCAAAAACCAATGCAGTCTCATCCGATCTCAAGTATCAGTAATCCCCAGTTTAATTGATTTTTTTCCCCCAAAACCATGATAGCATGACAGCGTGTTATGGCGATCGAAAATACCTGAAATTTTAATTCGCAAACTGTACCATCTGTGCACCATCAACGAACCTACCTCCCACAACACCTGTCACACCCCCAAGCCTACGGTGGTCTTCCAACCATGCCGGCAAGGTGCGGCACCACCCCACACTTTCTTTTTAACAATACTAATGTGTGTGGACTACGCCTAATTCACAACCGATACTTAGTTTGTTTTTCGCAACCAAGTAAAATGCATTAAACCTTTATATCAATGAAGCCCATACTCTTCATTATCACAACAATTATAAAAGACATCAATTGCACGATATAAAGGGGAGGGGCAACTCCCGAACAGTCTGCCCAACAATATATTATATATCAGTTTACAACAGTACAATGCTCAAGTGTGCTAGACAAACTCCAAGCCAACACTTAGCCAATTTTTTTACAGCATGAGGAAACCTGCCTTTACATAAGAGGATGTGCACTTTTGCACCAAGAGTGGGTGCCCACACGGGTCACCAAGACACTTCTACACAGTCATGCACATCTGCACGTCCAACATCTCACATACGGTCACCTTGCCCAACATCGACCAAGCCTCGGCTCTGCGCACTCTACAAGACTTGCACATGAGCTATGCGCACTCCTAACTGAACTGTGCACTGTTCTTGCGTAGATGTGTTGTGTGATGATCGAATGTCCGTTTTAACTCCAAACATACACCAATATATATGCGTCCAAGGTGGGGTGGTGGCTCGCGCAACCGAACACCAAAACCGTGTTTACACACCCCTTCACCAATGCTTAAATGCCCAACTGTAAGTCGGCCTCACTATCATGCAAGTCGGCTTTAGTCCATCGTTCCACGCTCATTTGGTTGTATAAACTTTCCTTGGTTCCATTGCAAAGTTTCCAAGTGTCACAAGTTTCGTCACATTGTTGTTCCACTATCGTCGCTTTTTGTGCGAAGTGACTTCGTCGCAACCGCAGCTCGTCGTTCGCGCCCGCCCGGCTTGCGCGCGCGCCTGGGCCCCCGGCGCCCGCCCATCGCAATATCTCTCAGGCGTTACATCCTCCTCCACCTGAAGTCGTTGTCGTCCTCGACAACATCCCCAAGCATCAATCCATGATGTCAACTCCTCCATATATGGCAACCATCCCTACAACATATGTAGGCTCATCTCCACCATGTCTCATCTAAGTGAACAACTGTCACAAAGATAGTCCATACCAAGTATGTCGTCAATGTCCATGATTATCGACCACCTGCCACAATATCTCCATGCTGCTCTCCACCATGGAAGGCTAGTCCTCCCAACTCAAGCTACATGCCCACTGCAACAATGTGTCAACTCCATCATGTGCATCAACTTCATCATGTGAAAAACTGCCCATGATATGTCAACAAGTGTTAACACATCACAACCATGTGCCAACATCTCATCAATCTGCCAAGTGCTCAAAGAGAACACTTCTCCATCAAGTGTCAAGTGTCCCAAGAGAACACCTTTCTCCATCTATGTGAGTTCCTCCATGTAGTCTCTCCTCAAAGTGTAGACCCCATAGCTCCATCTCTTTCTCCTTGTGAGTACCTCCATGTAGTCTTTCCTCTCGGTTTAGCGTGACTTAGACATTCCTCTGCACATTGGATCCCCTCAGGACTCGAACTAGTTGGGTAGCTAGTCCAACTATAAGCCCAAACCACAAGAATGCACATCCTTATGTCACCATGAGCCTTTCCCTTGACTTCTTGCTACATCTTGAACTCATCAAGAATCTCCCATGCTCAGGTCCATGAAGTAGTCTCCATCTATCTGCAACATGATCAAGTCATGGTTTAGTTGCATATGAGTGTACAACCTCTCCACTAGCTCATACAAGTCATAATAGCATCTGCACAACATCCTTTGCTTCGGCATACTCCCATAGAATTTCCATGAATGACACATCTACTCATGCTCCCACATAATGTCCATGCACAACTGTCATGCTCCATAACTCCAACCTCATGTCCATGACACTAGTTGTCCATGATGTCCAACTCATGTAGACCCCATCCCAACATCTGGCCATCTGCACCCAAGTCTGGAATCTGTCATAAAGAAGCCTCCTTTCAAGGCCCCTTGTAGAGTTGGTGTGGTTCCTCCCTACCAAGGTCTCCACACCAACCTATCTCCAAGGTTGTCTATATAGAAAGGAGGGCCAGGAAGTTCCCTCCCTGACTCTCATCCACCCATGTGTCGGATTGATGTTGTGTCCTCAAGTATGTATGCACAGCCTCAACCTCCTCACATGTACACCCAAGCTCCTTAAGCTTGTCCATTGTCAACTGAAAGTCATATATGCCCATGGAATACCTGCAAAAGTCCACTATGCCAGTAGGATCTCTACCCTCATAATCCTCATCAACCACTGCCTCTGAAGTAGTACTAGGACTCCGTTCTTTTGCAACTCCGATGTGAAGACCATTAGTAGCAGATGTCTCTGTCAAGTGTTTCAAGGTTCGTGAGACTGCCTTCTCACTTGCCTCATTCTTTCTAGCTCTTGCAACGAAGTCAATCAACTTCCCTTCCTTCGTTGTTTGAGTCATACTCCCAAGTCCTCTTTGCTCCACATACTCATGCTTCACATTCGGATCTTTGGGATACAATGTCATAGAATTCATTCTCGGCCTATACCCCAAGCAACGCCTTCTATTCATTGGTACCATCATGGTTCTCCCTTTAGCTGTGATCAAGAGTATGTCCCGGTTCACCATCGGTATAGCTTGTGCAAGCTTCATGAATTGTTGCCCCAACACCATAGAGTGATCATCCATGTCCACAACCCTCAAGTCCAACTTTCCAAACCACGATCCCACTTTCATCTGAGTGTCCTTCATAACACCAATAATAGCTTTCATGGTAGAGTTGATTGCTTTGAAAGCACTCAATTCCCTCTCCATTCCTGCTTCGTTCCCAAAAGACTTTGTTGCCTTCCTACTCAAGAAGCTATGTGTAGCCCGTGTACCAACCAAAGCTGCAAATCTCTTGCCTTTCACGGTCACTTGCACAAAACTCAGCTTCAAGGCATTACCTGCTTCTGTCCTCTTTGTCTTATGTCTTATATCATCAACCTTCTTCAAGAATTCGGCCTCAGAAGAGTCAATTGGCTCATGCTCCAACATGAATTCCTTCTTAAGGTACTTTACCTCCTTGCTTGGCTCATCAAGGAAACCCGATCCTAGTCTAGCTTGAACTCCCTCAAGCTTATCCTTCATCAACCTTTGCTCAAGTGCACCAACCAATTGCCCATCGACTACTCTCATAGAACTCAGCTCCCGCACATCCTCTGGATTGTCACGGTAGTAAGTCTCCAGCCTGTCAATGTAATCAAGCTTCTCTTGATCAATCACAACGATCTTCTTCCCAAGAAGCATTCCTTTTATCTCTTCCTCAATCAGCTTGATTTCGGCCTCCAACTTGGCACTTTCCTTCCTCAAACGGGCTCTTTCATCAAAGAGCTCTTGAAGACCAAGACCACTTCGTTGGATCTCTGAGGCATTACTCCATCACTGCGATATTGCTGGTGACATATTTATGTAATGAAAACTAAGACATTACAATTATTAGCTACAGTGTTGTGTTTGATCCCTAATTCCAGCGAAAACATCACACAACTTTGACAATGGACAGTTGTGGAATAGCTAGCTTTAGTTCTCGAAAGAATCGGTGGGTGTTTTAAGAGATCTCACATTGAAGAAAGCATCCATATCAGAGATAGTTATGGTTGAATGTGTTTACCCCTCGTTCCAAACTATTGATATTTCACAAAATATTAGGCTAAAGCAGGTTATTGCCTTGCAATAAACATGAGCAAGAATAAAACTGTTATGAATTGGACACTTTCAAGTCTCATAAACCTTAAATTCCTCAACTTAAATGGATGCTTCGCGCTGGAAAAAGCTCAGTCTACAACGTCTGATATCTTTGCACGTAGTTGAAGCACAGCACTCGAATTTTCTGGGAAGATATTCACAAATTTTTGGTGATTATTTTTGTACATTATACCACCAAATATTGATTCTCGCATATTATAATATATTTATATATATATATATATATATTCTCTAAATTAAGAACACAGTCCCTCGGATTGAGGTATTAATTTCATGATCTCTCATTCATCTTTCTGCTCAACGTTCATCATATCTCATTCTCATTAACCTATAAATTCAATATTAAAAGCATTTCACTATGCCGTCTGCTATCATGATCGTTGCCAGCACTCAGTTATGGTCGGTGGAATACTTGAACGCAGATAGAGCTGCATAGGCATAGGCAGCCGGAGCTACAGTTTTACTAGAGCCACCAGCATAAATGGAGAATTGGCCCTAGAGGAGGCACCAGAGTAAGCAGCAGAGGCATTGGCCCCAGAGGAAGCACTGGAGTCGCCGTAGAAGGTAGAGGCAGCAATTCTTTATACAGAATTGAATCCCTAGACAAAGATCATTGAAACAAGTATTGTGTAGAATTATTTCATCAATACATTCACATAAACATAAATCTACCGCAAATGCCTAAAAACGATTATACTTTGTCAAAAGTTTTCTAATGTAATTTAAATTATTAAAATTAAAATTAATTTAATGGGATCTTCACAAGAACTATCGACTTGGCTTTTCCACCAGCATAGGCGGTCGGGGCTTCTACTTAGTTTATCTGGAGCCAACAACATAAGTCGAGGCATCGATCGTGCAGGAAGCACAGGAGAAAGCCACAGAAGGTAGAGACAAAAATCCTTTATCGAGAATTGAATCCTTGCACAAAAATATAAGACAAACCTCTTAACATATTCTGCAGAATAATTTCATAAAATATATCACCATAAATCTGCTAAAGAGGCCATGAAAACTGAATTCTCTTCGAACATTTTACCATTTTACAGGTACCATGGCCAATAATATCATAAATCTATCAAAATTTAAATTAATTTAAACGAATCAATTTCACGAGGAATAATGTCAAATAATTCAAGAAATATATTAAAATTAAAATGACTTTAACCGCATATTTACATTTTTACATAGCATGTGAAACAACCGAAAATAATCTCAGCTGTCAATCGAAAATACCTGAAATTCTCCAACTGAGCTTTCTTAATTGGCTAGTCAATGAAGGGCACAAACATTGTTATACCTTTAGCAAACTGTAACACTTCTTTCGCACCATCTCGAAATCATCCCGCTGATTAACGAGTGAAGAATTTGAAAAGATCGCATAGTAAACCAAACCAAACCACATTTTTAAGATGCCAATAGAAAACACCGCAAACAAAATTAAAAAGACAAAAGCAGAACAAAGGATAACTGAATCAAATAATCAAATCGCCCAGCAATAAACCCAGAAAAAACGAAAACAAGAAACCCAGAGAAAACGAAAACAACAGGCTAACAAGAATTTGCGGATCCCCTGATGCACTAAAGAAACACAAGACCATAAATCTTCAAAAGACAAGGGCTCAAAATTCACTACATCTAGAACAATGGTAAAAGGTAGCGGCATCACTCCATTATTTAAAATGTTCTAAAAAGCGCGGCCATTATTTATATGGTTATAAAAAGAATTCAAACGGCAATGCAATGGAGGTTCTAAATGTTTTCTTTTAATTTTGCTCGATTAAAGGGTAATGGAGGTTTTAATTTTCTTTTAATTTTGATCCATTAAACGTTAATACAACTTTTTTTAAAAACGGAAATCATATCCAAACTGATTCCCATGAGAAATCATATTTGTCAGGGTAGAAATTTCTATACATTAACGCAGGTAGAGACTAATGAAGTTGAAGAAGTAAGGGCCTCCTTCCATTACGACGGAAAGATACTAAACCCAATAAAATATCACAATGAATAATCCTTTATAGCTGAGTTAAACATTTTAGTCGGATTTCAGTTTCAGCCTGAGCCCAATTCACTGCAGAAGGGATTTATCAGTAAGGTAGATGCCTATGAATTTGTAAATACTCAGCGTGGTGATCTCCAGGGATTGGAAATGTAGGTGTTTGGAGCAGAGTGATTTTGTGCTCCTGACAATTCTGGGAGGGAGGTGTCAGGCCTGTCGAGATTCATGGTGTTACTTGATTTGGGCTTGAGAGGGATCGAGGAAGAATGACAGGGTTGGTTAGAAGAGGGGATGGAGGTGTCACCGACCCTTCCTCCCTAGGTGGTCATTCATCACAAATCAAAATGGGGATTTTTCATGGCTGTATTAGATGGCCAAGGGTGAATAAATTAAAAATGTGAAGAATTCAAGCATAAATTATAGACGTGCATTCAGGTAGAGCGAGTTTCAAAGCCAAGATAATCACAAGAATTCATATTAATGTTTAAATTACATAAAGAAATTTAATTCTATTAAAGGATATTCTTTTGTATATTAATATTAAAATTACATGGAAAAAGATAAATTATTTTGTAAATATATTTATATTAAATATAAGATGAAATTTCATTGTTTTTTAAATGAACTTATACACACTTCAACACTTGCACAGTACTCCAAACATTCCACACATCATATTTGTTTAGAAGACATCCAAATCATTAAAAAATAAAACTATTAATTTAAAAGAATATTTAGAGAGGGCTTGGAAATTATAAAGCATCGAAACAATCTCAATAGGGATAATGGACTTGAATTCTACACAAATTAGCTCTCTTTATTACGCTACCCATACTATATGATATTCTGCTTAATTTTCCTCCCTTTGTCCTCTCTTGCCTTCCCCCTATGCCCCCATTTCCTTTCCCTTATTTCTCTTCCATTGTTGGCCCCACCTTCCCTTTTTCCCCTCAAGCCCTATTTTCCTTTCCCTTGTTTCTCTTTTGTTGATGGCCCCGCCTTCCCTTTTTCCCTTGTCATTGGTCATTTATCTAGTTTTTTTTTTTATTTCTTTATCTTACTATTTCCTTAAGTAAGACATGGTTTTTTATTAATTATTCTCTGCATTATATTGCATTTGTATCTTTCTTTACCTATCTCCTTTTCATACTATGCTATCTTATTCATCTCTATTTCATCTCCATTATATCTCTATTTTCTTATGGAATTCTTTCTCTATATTCTAAAAAAATTACTATTAATTAATTAATGTATCCATAAATTTATTTTATGGGTCAAGGTTACCTTATATTATTTTTGAAATGATATTATCCAAATATTAACCATATATATTACACCATACAATCACTATTATAGTAAATCCTAAACAAATAAAACTTTTATTATTTCAATGTGCTTCTTTGAATTATATTATCCCATATTGAATTACCTTTATTTTTAGGGTTTTTCCTTTTTTTTTTTGGCTCTTTCTTCTATATTTTTTCTTAACATTTTCTATATTCTCTACTTCTATTATCCAACCATCCATTGATTTTCTCTTCTCTCTCACACTTACTTCTAGATAACCCTTCTCTCTCACCATTACTTCTATATAACCCTTAGATCCATGACATTCTTCTTTAGGCACATATTTCCGGATGAGGGGATGAGGGGATATGCCATTGAATAAAAGCATCGACAATAAAAATAAAATGGATACACTGAATTTATTTCTGAATAATCACTCTTCAAAGTTTGACCACGAAAATATGCGATCAATGTTCATTATCTTAATATTTTCATAATACCATTAATTTTTTTTTTATTTAATTATAAATGATGAAAGTATGATACTTTAATTTTTATCTTATATAAAAATAAATTCATCTTAAGTTATGGATATACTACCCCTCAGAAAGGGATCAAATTTCTCAATTGCAAATATCTTTGTGATTGAAATTCGCACCTAATGAAAATTGATTATTGTGGGTGCTAGTATATCCGATCTTAAGATGGATCTATATTGATTATTAATATTAATATTTATCTTATATATATCAACATCTATTCCTTATTTTTGTTGATGAAATTTTAATAATATATGTTTTTTATATATAAAAATTGATAGATATAGTCTACATATATGTGGGAAATTTTCTTGATATATTTTTATCAAATTTTTAATCGTGTTATGGAAGTGTTGACTATATAATATATAGATTAAATAGGAAAAACTTTTAGTGTAAAATATTTATTTTTTATATACTTGTTAATTAAATTTGAATAGGAATATTGTAAATATAATAGTTATGAATATGAATTTTAATTTTATTTTCTAGTGGAAAATTAAATTAATTAAGTTTTTACATATTTATTAATTGTATTTTCTGATTGCGAATATTAAATCTTTTTTTTTTTTTTTTAGTTTGTAAGTGGTTTGAGTAGCAGCCGGACCGTGCCGCACCAGCCCTTAACATGACTGGATTTTGGCCCACAGAGTAAGATGTGACCTTCACACCATTACTTAAATTTCTTTTAATGTGATATGCATATTATTGTTTTTTTAGCAAAAAATATTTATAATTTTATATCAATGTTTGCAAAATGTTTTTAATTGAGCCAACATTATGTTTAATTATTATCATTATTTTTTGATCTATTTTTCCTTTTAAAAACACTACAATTTCTCATATTAAACTAATATTTAAATGTTTAAGCTCAATCCCTCCTATCTCCTCTCTACTAAATTATTAAAGAACTAATATTAAATGTTTTTAACCGCTCAAACTCTCTTATCTCCTCGATACTATATTATGAATTATTGTTAAAAAATTTTGAATATAATTTTTTTTATAAATTATAAATTAAATTAAATTAAATTATAAAAGTGAAAGATTAAATAAATCTAAAAAACTAAAGTGTTAATTTTTTCTTTTCCCTTTCAGAAGGGCCCCTAAACTACACCTACATGATAAGAAACACACCAACATACGCAAGAGTACCGGGTGGGGACCTCGTTTTAACATAGCTCACTCAATGGTTTATGGTCTAAATGCTCCATAGTCACATGTTGGCAAATAGTTGCAAATTCTTCATTGGGAATATCTCTTTGTCTTTTTTAGTTGTTGATTTAAATGTGATTTCCGCTCTTTATATTTCAGAGATGCTTTGAATTTTATCTTTTATATAATTGGTGAGTTTTATTTTTTACTTACTTGGTGTAATTAAGTGGAATTATTTTTTAGAAAGTTGTGATATTATTTATAGATTTGTCATTTTAGTTTTATAAGTCAATTTTTTTGATAAATATTAGAATTTTAGGGTACTATAATAACATAGTTGCCAAAGGTTCAAAATTATTTTGTAAATGAGCCAAAATTCAAAATTATTTTGGAGTTGAAGGTAGAATTATATGATTAAAATGCTTTTTAATAATATAAATAAACCTAAATTTCAATTATAAAATGCAATTAACATAATAATTTACTCACAAATTTTTATTAAATAGAAACAATTAAATCCTAGAAAATAAGAAATTGGAGTCTACTTTTAACATTCTAAATTTCTTTTCCACACGAACAAATTTTATTCTTTTCCTTTTCTTTGATATCATAATGAGTTGTTGAATGGCAAAGGTACACATAAATTTTAAATAGTAATAATGTTTTAGTTTTTTTTGATGTGGTAATCCCAGGTTTTTTTTTGATAGAGTATAGTCTTAGCATTTTTTAAGTAAATAATATAATTTTTAATTAACTTGTTTTTACGAGACATTTTAAAATATAATTAAAATAAATACAAAATCTATATGGATAAAATAAATACTATTGTCATTGAGCTGCTACTTTTATATTTAATTTATAATTCATCACGTGAGCTAAATATACGTTTCGTTACAAATATGTTGGTCAAGGAAGCAATGGGGTTTGAAACTAGAATTTATTCTTACAATTAAACACATGATATCATTGTTTGATCCAGAAGCTACATATAAATCCAACATAATATATTATGTTTCTAGTAAAATATCCTAATTTTCTGATTTACTATGTTTTTAATAAACTCTAAAATGGTATTAATGAATACTTAAATTTATGTCCATCAAATTAATAAGGTAGATTTTTAATTAGCTTTATTATGCTTGGGGGATATCATAATTTTCCTAACACATTATTAATTTTTTTTGGAAATGAAAACCACCTATTAATTGAAAGAAAAAATAGGGTTCTGTGATAATATTAAGAAACCTACTTCAAAAAATGAGATAGAATGGGCAAAAAAAATAAATCATAAATATACCCAAGAATATCTCTGAGTGAAAATCAAGATAATGCATATGCAAAGCAGAGAGAAATGAGAATGTGCTAATCCAAAAAGCATGGCTAACCACTCAAATGATTAACTTATTTTTTTTGAAATGATTAGCTGCCATTCTTTCGAAATAAAATCAATGGAATAAAAAAGAGATGAAAAATCAATGGGGCAAATAAATATGAAATCATTGTTCGATAGTTGCGGGTTTTGTTGCTATTAATGGGAAGATATTCCCAAAATTTTGGGTGAGTATTTCTGGGAAGATATTACCGAATTTTGGGTGAGTATTTCTGTACTTTATATCACCAAACATTAATTCATATATATATATACATAACATAACATACATACGTACATACATACATTACATACATACATACATACATATACATACATACATTACATATCATACATATCATACATACATACATACATTACATACATACATACATACAATATATCATATATTATATAAATATATATATATATATATATTCTCCAAATATACAAAATTAAGTGGAAAATCCCTATAATTGAGGTATTAATTTCATCGTTTCTCATTCATTTTTCTGCTTAGGGTTCATCATATCTCATTCTCCTTAACCTATAAATTCAATATTAAAGGCAACAATTTTTTATACGGAATAATTTTATCAACACATTGACATAAATCTATTGCAAATGCCTGAAAAATGAGTACTCTGTCAAACATTTTCACAAATACCATGCCAAATAATTTAACTAATTGAAAACTAAAATTAATCGAATCTACACAGAAACTACCGACTTAGATTTTTAGGAGCACGGGCTATTGGAGCTTAGTTTATCGGGAGCCAACAGCATAAGTAGAGGCATCGGTCGTTGAAAAAGCAGAGGAATTGAATCCTTGCACAAAAATATGCTACAAACGTCTTAAGATACCCTGCAGAATGATTTCATCAAACATTTCAACATAAATATGCTAAGAAGGCCACGAAAAAGGAATTCTCTTCAAAGATTTTATATGTACCACGGCAAATAATTTTATAAGTCTATCAAAATTAAAATTAAATTAATTGAATCTTTAAAAAAAATCCAGAACATCAAAAGGCACTCTGTGTCCAACAATTTCATCAGTACAAATATCAAATAATTCAAGAAACATTGACAAAACCTGAGAAAACAACAACACACAGTCTAATCATATCTCATTTTCACTATCATATTTAACTTCAAGACTAAAATCATTTGACCACGTCATTTTGGCTATCATATAAACTTCAATAATAGTAAAAGCATTTGACCATGACATTTAATTTCATGAAAAGAATCATGGAGAGTGAAGAAGATATGGGTGCAATGGGAAGTACATAAGGCTACATCAGCTGTAGAATAAGCACGGGAAAATGCAAGAAAGCAAAGGCAAAAATGCCTTATTCGGAATTGAATCCTTGTGCAGAAATGCCAAAAGTGAGAAAGCAGAGGCAACAATGCCTTATTTGGAATTGAATCCTTGTGCATAAAAACAATACAAAGGTTTTAAAAAATGTCTTATGTAATACATATCAACATAAATTTGTTACAATGGACATTAAAGAATCGATGGGAAAATACAACAAGCTGAAGCAAACACTCCTTATTCGAGTATTTATTTAAATTCCAATCTACATCCATGTGCTTCTACTATGTTCCAAGTCAATCCTTGTGATGCTTTTCTAGGTTTCATTTACCATGGCTTACGTACCCATGAACCATCACTTCATCTAAGCAATGAGTTCATTAGGTTTAAAACTAAAGGATGATTGATTTAGTAGGAGGAAATGGTGTTTGTTATAATCACAATGACAACCTTGAATCATAGGGTTTGAATATTTGATGCCATGCTCAAGTAAGTGCCACTGTGTGATATCTAAACATTCCTTTTTCTAACTGTAATAGCTTCAACTCCATTAATTTGTAACCCATCATTCCTAATGAATTTTTTCCATCTTGGTGCTAAAATCTATGATGATTTGATTTAGGAGACTTGTGGCTGTAATTTCTTTGATAGTGAGTTATCCCCTAGTGTGTCAATGTAAACTATCCTTTCCCATAACTCTCATTTCTTTTTATTTCTTTAATGGTTGAGTGGAATCCATTAAAGCCACTAATGCTACTATGAAACCAAAGGTTCTTGGGAGATCTGATTCAATTGGAGATTTATTCTCAAGGTTTAACATAACTTCACTCATGGATGCTACTCAAGCATTCCACCTCCTATAGTGATGATATTTTCATGTCTGCACCTATGGGCATTTTAAGACTTTATAGGTTATGAAATTAATAACTATGAGGAAACTACAATAATTGTTGACCTCAAGGGGCATAACTAATCTTCTACATAGTCACGATAAGCTAAACCACGCTAACGAAAATTTTCATTCATCCACTTGGATAAATTTCCTACACATTGAAGGCACCTTACATAAAGTATCCCTATTTGGTCTCATATTATGTCCATAATGTTCTCTAGTTCCTCCAACTATTATGCGTCATTGATATATAAACCGTATCAAACTCATACACAAGAGTTTTTGGTATTTTTGCTTTATCTCATCAATGATCCAGCTAAGGATAACTTCTGGCATCCTTCGACACCATTATATAATTGATCATTCAATAGAATTACATTAGTATTCCATAGGTCCATAACTTATTCTTAGCATATGCAATCTATTTGATTCGATCATTAACATGATTACTTTTGGTGGTTTATAGGATCATGTTATTGGGAAACCCATGGTATTTTCCCATGATATTTGATGTGATTAAGCTAATTTTAAGGCTTGAAGGAATCCATTGTAAAATACCTCAAGTGGCTTGCTTTTTAGCTGGCTTGGATTATGGTAATCAAGATATATATCTCGAGTGTTGGCTTTCCTCGTAATGTGTGTCCAAGGTAAATATTGACTCTTATGTACATGTTTTCCATGTGTATAATCATGTGTGTTCATTTTATTTCTCTAATTGTGCTATGATACCACATGTTAAAAATGAAGTGTAACTAGAGAAATGAAATAAACTCATGGTACACATGTAGAAAAGAGTCGATATTTACCCCGGAAACCCTTTAGTGGGGAAATTAGAACTATATATATTATATATTGACCTTATCCAAGTTGACCAAACACTAGGCCACCTGAGGCATTTTATGGAGTTCTTCAAGACTTTAAATATGATTTATTAGACTAAATACCATGGGTCACCCATGCCATGGGCTCATAAAAATCCAATGATAAATCGATGAATGACCAACAAGGTTTTATTAAATACTTTGTGAGTCAATATTAACCTAACATAAGACACATAGGATTCATGTTATGGTGAATAATTATCAAGTAGAATATCAATCTACAATCTTGTAGATTGTAGGTGAAATAAATGGAATTAAATTTGCTTTATTAATTGATCCAAAACACAATAAAACTTTTATTTCGCCAAATTCATTATTTAGATATGGTTTAATGGAATGCAAGAAAATTCATTCTAAATTGTTTGAGATGAATTTAATTATTAAAAAGGGATAGAACAATTGTTAAAATATTGCAAACTTAATTTGAGAGCATGTTGTACTTAGATACTATAATATATTACCACCTTGGTATCCAATGTTATAATTCTTGTTACGAATTAGTTGGGAGCTCATGAAATAATTCTTGATATGAAAGGTAAGTTACTTTAATTTGTAGATGATTTAGGGAAAAGGAGAATCTTGGTAGGAACCTAGAGATAAGCATCTCTAAGATTCCCTACCCTACTCTAGCCTTGCCTAGCCTTTCCTAGCCTAACCTAGCCTAGTCTAGTCTATCATAGCCTAGCCTACTTTAGCCTAGTCTCGTCTAACCTAGTCTACTCTAGCCTAGCCTAGACTACCCTAGCCTAACCTAGCCTACTCTAACCTAGCCTACACTAACAGAGGCTAGCTGAGCCTATCCTAGCCTAGCCTAGCCTAGACCCTAGCCTACTATGGCCTAGCCTAGCCTAATCTAGTGTAGCCTAACCTACTCTAGCCTAGCTTAACCTAATCTTACCTACTCTACCCTAGCCAAGCCTAGCCTAGCCTAGCCTACTCTTGTCTAGCCTACACTAGCCTATCCTACTCTAGCCTACTCTAGCATAGCCTAACATAACCTTTCCTACTCTAGCCCACTTTACCCTAGTCTAGCCTACCCTAGGCTAGCCTACTCTAGCCTAGACTACTCTAACCTACTCTAGTGTACTCTAGCATAGTCCACTCTACCTAACTCTAGCCTAGCCAAGCCTAACCTACTCTATCCTAGCTTATCCTACTCTAAGCTATCCTACTCTAGCCTAGCCTAGCCCATACTGTCCTAGTATACCCTTGCATATTATACCCTAGGTTAACCTATTCTATCCTATCCTAACCTATCCTAAATTAGACTAACCTAACCTACTATAGGTTAGCATAAACTACTATAGCCTAGCCTAACCTAGCCTAACCTACTCTCGCCTAACCTAACCTAACCTAGTCTATCCTATGCTAAACTAGCCTAGTCTAGCATACTCAAGCATAGCTTAACCTACTCTAGCCTACTCTAGCATAACGTAATGTGACCTAACCTACCCTAAACTACTCTAGCCAGCCTACCCTAGCCTAACCTACTCTAGCCTAATCTAGCCTAACCTACTCTAGCCTAGACTACTCTAGCCTACACTATCCTAACCTAGCCTTACCTAGCTTAACCTACTCTTGCCTAGTCTAACCCAGCGTAGCCTACCCTAATCTAGCCTTTCCTAGCCTAGCCTAGCCTAGCCTCGTCTAGTCTAGTCTAGCCTAACCTACTTTACCCTACTTTAGCCTACTTTGGCCTAGTCTAGTCTAGCCTAGCCTACTCTAACCTAGTCTACTCTACCCTAGCCGACTCTAGCCCACCCATAGCTAGCCTAGCCTAAACCCTAGTCTACTATGGCCTAACCTATCCTAATCTAGTGTAGCCTAACCTACTCTAGCCTAGCTTCACCTAGCCTTTCCTACCCTACCCTAGCCAAGCCTAGCCTTTCCTAGCCTACTCTAACCTAGCCTAAACTAGCCTAGCTTACTCTAGCCTACTCTAGACTAGCCTAACATAGCCTAGCCTACTCTAGCCCATTCTAGACTAGCCTAGCCCCTAGGCTAGCCTATATTAGCCTAGACTACTACAACCTACTCTAGCCTACTCTAGCATATCCTACTCTACCTTACTCTATCCTAACCAACCCTAACCTACTCTATCCTAGCTTATGTTATTCTAGCATAGCCTATTCTAGCCTACTCTATACTAGCCTAGCCCACTCTAGCCAATTATACCCTAGACCACTCTAGCCTACTCTAACCTGGGTGAACCTAGCGCAGCCCTTACTATAGCCTAGCCTAACCCACTCTAGCCTATTATACCTTAGGCTACTCTAGCCTACTCTAACCTAGGTGGACCTAGCATAGCCCCTACTCTAGCCTTGCCTACTCTAGCATAGACTACTCTCACCTATATAGGTAGCCTATGCTAGCTTAGCCTAACCTGCTCTAGCATGGTCTAGCCTAATCTCGCCTTGCCTAGCCTCCTCTAGCCTACATAGTCTAACCTAGCTTACTATAGCCTAACCTACCCTACTCTAGCCTACTCTAGCCTACCCTAGCATACACTAGCCTAACCTACTCTAGCCTAGCCTAAACAAAGTTAACCTACCCTATTTTACTCTAGCCTCAACTACTCTAGCCTACCCTAGCTTAGCCTAACCTACTCTAGCCTAGCCTAAACTAGCCTACCCTAGCCTATTCTAGTGTAGCCTAGCCTACTCCAGTCTCCTCTATCCTAACCTACTCTAGCCTAACCTAACCTATGGTAACCTAGCCTAACCTAATCTAACCTACCCTAGCCTACCCTAACCCACCCTAAACTACTCTAGCCTAGCCTAACCTAGCCTCACCTACTCTAGCCTAGCCTACTCTAACATAGCCTAACCGACTCTAGCCTAGCCTACTCAAGCCTTCTCTAGCCTAGCCTAGCCTGACTTAGCCCAAACTGCCCTAACCTACTGTAACTTAGCCTAGCGTAGGACACTCTACCTACACTAGCTTAGCCTAGCATAATCCAGCCTACTGTAACCTAACCTAACCTACCCTAGCCTAACCTAACCTAGCCTAACCTAGCCTAACCTAACCTAACCTAAAGTTCCCTCGCCTAGCTTTGTATAAGCTAGCCTAACATAGCCTTGCCTATCCCAGCCTACCCTAACCTAACCTGACCTAACCTTACTTAACCTTTCCTAGCCTAGCTTTGCCTAACCTAGCCCAACGTAGCCTAACCTAGCCTAACCTAGCCCAACGTAGCCTAAAGTAGCCTAGCCTAACCTACCCTAGCTAGCGTAATCTAACCTATCCTAGCCTACACTAGCTTAGCCTAACCTACTCTGGCCTACTCTAGCCTACTCTATTCTAACCTAGTCTAAGCTAGCATACTATAGCCTAACCTACCCTACTCTAGCCTAACTTACTCTAGCCTACTCTAGCCTAGCCTAAACTAGCTTAACCTACCCTACTCTACTCTAGCCTCAACAACTCTAGCCTAGCCTAACTTAGCCTAACCTACTTTAGCCGAGCCTAAACTAGCCTACCCTAGCCTATTCTGGCATATCCTAGCTTACTTTAGCGTCCTATAGCCTAACCTACTCTATCCTAACCTAACATAGCCTAACCTACTCTAGCCTAACCTAACCAAGCCTAGCCTAGCGTAACCCACCCTAAACTACTCTAGCCTAGGCTAACGTAGCCTCACCTACTCTAGCCTAGCCTACTCTAGTGTAGCCTAACCGACTCTAGCCTAGCCTACTCAAGCCTTCTTTAGCCTAGCCTAGCCTAACTTAGCCTAACCTACCGTAACCTACTCGAACTTAGCCTAGCCTAGCCCACTCTACCTATGCTAGCTTAGCCTAGCCTACTCTAGCCTACTCTCGGCTAGCCTAGCCCACCCTACCCTAGCTTAAACTTATTCTACCCTTTCATAGCCTAGTGTAATTTAGTCTATCCTAGCCCACTCTAGCTTAGTCTTGCCTAGTGTAACATAAATGTAGATTCCTAAGAGTTTATATATATACATATTGTAGTTGAAAATGTTAATAAAATATATTCAGAAGCAATCTTAAAAAATATTTATGTTACAATTTAATTTTATCATAAATATTTAAATTTAAGAGCATTATCACTTTATACGACATATATTCAAACAATTTTCTTTGTACATTATGTTATTTTAATTAAAAATATATATATCATACATCATTGTACCTTTAATAAATATAGTGCAAAACTTAAATAACATATTAAATATTTAAATTTGAAAATCATTCAAAAACAAATTAAATTAAATATCATTAATAAAAAATTAGATATAACAAAATTTAGTTAAAATAAATCAAATGTATGAATATACAATTAAAAATACATTGAATTTAACCACAATACTAATGTAAAAAGAGGATGTAACAAAAGTTATAAGATATAAATAAAAAACATATTTCTAAACGAAAAACATGTTTGTAAAATATAAAAATATAATTGAAATTCATTTAGAGAAATCCAATAACCTACACATTTAAATGTACCATACCTTATAAGACATTAATAAAAAAACATATTTCAAAATTAAAAATATATTTGTAAAATATAAAAATATAATTGGAGGGCCCATCCAAAACTGATTATTAGAGGCATAAGTTAAGTCAACTATATTTTTATTTGAGACATAAAACTCACAAACATATAAATGTAAAAGTAAGAAACCAATTTTAAATAAAACCACAAACTTTCATAGAGATAAACTAAATCAATGAATAAAGGTAATAATCTGAAATGATTGGGATACAAATTGGATCAATAAAATTAGAATAATAAATTCAGCCCAACTAAAAAAATCAGTAAAAACCACTCTCATAAAAGTAAATCATTACAGTGTTAAATATATTAACATAACCAAAACTGAAATGAAAGGATTAGGTTTCCATGGAGAGTAGAGCTTAGATGATGGATACAAACTACATCTATGAGTAAAGGCAGGTGGCTTTGAGATATTTAACCTAAAATACTGAAAATATTAATTGAAAATACTCTATACCTTATTCTTGTTGTGGTTTGACATTCTAGTTATTAGAAGGCCGGAAAAAAATAATTAGTAGATAAAATCGAATTATTCTTCTATGTATTTATGGAATTCTCCAATTTTTGTATTTTCTTCTCCTAATCCAGCTCCAAGGACAATCTTTACTATTTTATTAATTTATAAATATTCTAAATTTCTTCTGCTTGGAAAACAATTAAAAAATTATGGAATAGTATAATCTATAGAATCAAAATCATGAGGACACTCTTCAAAAAACATGAAAGAAAAGTCAGTATGCAAAAGATTTGATTTATACATAATTTTTTTTTTTTTTTTGTAAGCTAGGATGGTACTCTTTCTATTACTTGATCAACAGAACATTACATCATTTCGAAAACAGTTTCTGCCCGCCCTCTAGGGGAAACCGGGTCATAACTCCACCTATAATTTTTAATTGCAGCCCAAAAAAAGTAGGTCCACAGTCTGGTCATCTTAGCTAGATAAACTATGCAATCTTTGAACTTACTAAAGCTATTACTAAAACTACTGCTCTGTACTACTCGCTTTTTCCTATCTTTAACATGTACAGAGCTATAACCAAAAAAATTGTTGCAGTATCTAAACATATCTTTTGTGAGTCATTGCCTCCATCTGGTTGCTGGTTCGCTGCTTGCGCTGGCTCTGGACGGTCCCGATTCAGCATTTGGGATTTATACTTAAATTTTAAATGTGGGGAATTATTCATTATTGTTACTCAGATTGACTCATAATTTCTTCCCTTCCTAGTTATATAGAACAACTCTTTGCAAATCAATGGCTATTATTTTCTAAATAGTTAGGAATATCTTGTTGAAATTTGCCGAATATAAAACTCCAGGTTTAATCCTTAGAAACTTACGAAATAGAAACTCAGGAATACTAGTTGAAATTACAAGATTGGGGTTTGTTTTGAGAGTAAAGCTCACAGAAAACTGTAATTGTAATTGCTCTACGTCACACACCATGCAACATAAAACAACGGAACGGATCCCCTTAATACTTTGGAGTGGAGAGGAATATTGGCTCAGAGGAAATAGAACTGTAATTGTAACTGAAGCCCATGGAGGTTTGTATTGCTCTGCTTCATACGATGCAACACAAAACAAGGAAACGGATGGAGCCAATATTTTTTATTCAATGAGATTATAACGGTTGAAATGAATTAAGAAGAAACTGTAGAGCCGAGTAAACCAGAAGGAAAATGGAATAATAAAACTGAGATGAACGGACTGTGTTTTGCTTTGAGAGAAGAGGAAATAGAGAAGAGTAAATATAGTTGTAAGGGAGATGGAATAGTAAAACTGAGATGAACGGACTCGGTTTGGCTTTGAGACAAGCTCAGAGGAAATATAGTTGTAAGGGAGGTTTCTCTAATTCAACAATTTTAATTCAAGAAACATAAAATTACTATCATTCACGATGAATGAAACCTACCAGTAGTTAGGTTAAAGAAAACTACATAGAAAAACAGAGCAAGGTTAAAGATCTAAAACTACATGGAAGGAACAGAGCCACAAGATCAAAATAAAACTAAAGATTAAAAGTAATTAACGGGATTGCGAGCAGACTAAGAAGACAAAAAAAATATTGAACTACATAGCAGACTTCAGCGATTAATGAGATCCATAGAGAAATAACGAAGAATAAATATTTAAAAACATTAACATTAGGCCAGTCCAGTTAAAAATTCTACTTCAATCTATGCAAACAAAACCAAAGAAACAAATAAATACAAGAAACATACAATATCAGTATTACAGCTCTCTTGTTACCTTTCTGCACTGTAAATACATCCCTTCATGACATTGACTTTCTTTCTTTCATCCATGCATCCCTTCTCGTTGATCCCTTCTCGCTGATCTTCAAATCAAAAGATACAAAACACAAAAACCCAAATGAAAGACAGCCATCCACATCGAAATTCCTACAATTGCAATTGATGAAAGAAACAAGCTCTTCATCAAAAACAGAGCAGGGTTAAAGATCGAAAAATAATAGACTACATAGAAAGAACAAATCCAGAATTAATGCCAACGGAGAACAGAGCGAGAAGATCAAAATAAAACTAAAAAATAGAAGGAATTAATGGGATTGCGAGCGGACTAAGAAGAGGGAAAAAAGATTAAAGTACATAGTAGACTTAAGCCATTAATGAGATCGAGAGAGAAGCCATTAATGAGATCGAGAGATAATTTAAAAGCATTATCATGCAAACAAAATTCTACTTCAATCTATGTAAACAAAAGCAAAGAAAAAATACAAGAAACATACCTATCACATTCGTAACAAATATGGGTATTACAGCTCTCTGGTTACCTTTCTCCACTGTAAATACATCATCCCTTCATGACATTACATACCTATCACATTCGTAACAAATATGGGTATTACAGCTCTCTGGTTACCTTTCTCCACTGTAAATACATCATCCCTTCATGACATTGTTTTTCTTTCGTCCGTCCATGCATCCCTTTACATCATCCCTTCATGACATTGTTTTTCTTTCTTTCGTCCATGCATCCCTTCTCGCTAATCTTCTTGGTCAAATTCACATGAAAAAGCCAAACAAACAGGCTCTTCATCAAATGAAAAACCCAAACAAACAGGCTCTTCATCAAATCATAACCATACATGGTACAAACACACAACATAGACGACGGAAGCAGAGGAATCATAACCATACATGGTACACACACAACATAGACGACGGAAGCAGAGGAACCAGACACAGAGAAAACACTTCCAGAAAGCAAATACAAAAAATTCCATCTATTGGTTTAAAAGCACCGCACACAACCTCATCTATTTCAAAACAACATAAAGATTCCATCTCTATTGGTTTAAAAGGTTCCATCTCAAAAACGCCGTGAGCCGTTGAATCTATTGGTTTAAAAGGTTCCATCTCAAAAACGCCGTGAGCCGTTGAATGAGCAGATCACACTTTACCACAACGTCTATAACAAAAGAGCTGTAAGATGCTTTTCCTGAAATCCTCGTCAAAGTAGTTAGCATCCACGTTCGTGCAAATTTGGAATTTTCAGGTTTGAATTTGAATATGAATTTAAGGTGGGATTTTTGTTGCAGTCAAATTCAATTAATATTTCTATGTGAGAGATGTGTATATTCTTTTATTTCTAATATAATTGATCGTCTTCATTTGGTTTTAATATCAGTAGAATTAAATGGCTCTTTAAACTTTATTTATATATTTTTTAGCCTCAAGAATTGAATTACTAGTCTTATTTTTTATTTTTAATTGAAAAATATAGGTTTTTGGATCCGAAGTTATATTTTAGCTATCTTACTGCATAACAACAGATAGTTTATGTATAAGCTCTCTCTAGTCCCATGCTTTTTACTATCAACAATTAATGTCCCATGTTTTTTACTATCAACAATTAATGTTTGAAGGTTATTAAAAGTGACTCAAGAGAGGCTCTGTAATAAAGTGGATATAAACCTTCATGGATAAAAATCTTCTTCCATGTTGTCTAAAATTAATATATGTTTAACTTATAATAATAATAATAATAATAATAATAAGATAGTTAATTCAATCATTTTTAAAATTTTTAAGAAATGTGAGATGTTATTATGATGTAAATGTTTTATGTTTATTATGGATGATAATTATTAACATTTACTACTTATCATTTTATAAATTTCAAGTATGTAAATTTCGTCCTATTAAAATTTTTTTTTTTTTTTTAATATTGATTTATTTTAAATACATTTTAACTTTTTAATATTACTTTAATACTAAAGGTTTTAAAAATTTGAAAATACATTTTATAGTGAATTACTTGTGTGTTTACATCTTTTTGTTATGGGGAGTGAGATAATTTATCTTATTTCATTTATTGGATTTGTTTGTTTAAAATTTTTTAGTATTGAGTTTTCTTCCCAAAATAACATGCACACTTTACATTGTATGGTTTCAAGTGTAGAAATAATTTTGATTGTTTTTTTCTTCTTGCTTGGCCTTTCTCTTCTTTTTTTGTAAGTTTAGATATAATTTATAAATCTTTTTTTGGTTTCTATACAGTGTTGAACAACTAAAAGTTTATCTTAGAAGAAAGAAAATTCATATTTAAACGAATGTATTCCTTAGATGAAACTGTTCTCCAAACTTGCATCCTTGTATTTTCCAAAGAACTATAATTTATTCTAAAGCACTATATGATTTAAAAGATTACTCCTTTCCACTGTACCATAGATTATGTACTTGACATATACAATATATTTGCATGCTATGCATCTCCACTACATAGTAGATTCGTTGTCATTTTGAGAACAATTTTGTATTTATACATAAAGTGATGTCTACTAAAAATATCATAGTTTTCATTGTCTTTACCCATTGGTTTATGTTGTATTTCACACCATTACCATATAACAAGAATCAACAAAACAAGACTACACCCCCCATAATATGAACTTTTACCAGTTTTTTTTAGTAGTGTAACCATATAAATTAAATGACTTGTATACACATTAATCCATGAGAAGCATCAAAACACTTATCCCATTATACATCCCACATTATCCAAATAATAAGGAATGATAAAAGTTAAATAAATTATAAATTTTTATCCCCACTTTACTATTAAAATTCTTAACTCAAGTAAATAACTCTTCGTACAATACTAAGTTCTCTCCTTATCCCCACTTTACCATCATTTCTCATGTTTGTAGATCTAAAACTTTCAAAAGAAATATCACCATACACATAAATATAAACCGACAATAATCATAAATGAATTGTCTAGTGAGTGATATATTTAAATCAAGCCTTATACGATAATTTCATGATATAAAAAATATTCAAATATGGAAAATAAACCAAATGTAAAAACAATCAAGCACAAATTATCGCATCCTTCATAATGGATTAGGTAATAACTATTCATAAAATTATACCACATGTAGATATTAGGGCATATATACAATTCAATAAAGCATATGAAATAAAGTGTTATGAAGGCATTATGATATACAAATATAAATAATACAGGGATAATGTGCCAACCCTTTTCCACTTTGAAATTCATATGTTGTGTCTATTGTCCTTCACTATGCCAAGTGAGGACAATTTCTATCATTTTTTAAAATAAAAAAATCATAATAAAAATGCTATAAATCAGAATGAGGATCATGAGAAAGTATTCATTTGATATTTTTCTAATTTAATCCCTATGCTTCACTTGTATCTCACTAATAATGCATATGAACACTCAATCCATCATTATGTTATTCTTTAACATGTTTGATACATAAAGATATCTCATCACTTGATGTTGTTTTCTCTACCACATAATCATCTTAGTGTAATCTATCTTCGCGCTTTGTGCCATGTGATGGGTTGACCTAAGATTTGATTTCACCACCATGATGACTCAATCGCTTCTTTGATGCACTAGATGGATGGATCACCTTATTGGAGTCTTTTTCTACCTGTCCATGTGCTTCATTCAAAGTCACTACTTTAAAAGCATTACTAACTTTGGATTCTACTACAAATTAAGAGATGAGCTACATAAATTGTTAATTTCTACAACACTTGCATATTAGCCTAAATTTATAAAGAAAAACATATAAAACATATAATAACAGAATTATTACCTTTGTAGAACCTTCTTTAATTCATATGGAAGATTTCATGTGAAATATGACAAAATGATGTAGGAAAGATGATTATGAGGGTTTCTACAAGGTAAAAGAGATCAAACTAATGTAGAAAAGTGACAAAATGTTACTAATTATGGGCTCATCATTCTCCATGCTTAATTTAGTGCATGTCCTCATGCAATTTGATAAGATTGCAATTTTTTTTGTTAAATTCCTGATTTAGAGTATGGTTTCAGATGGTTAGATGATAATGTCCAAGTTGTTTTGGGTGCCCTTATTTTTCGTGGCATGTACCTTTATTTAGCATATTGTTAGAACTATATTTGAGTCTTGCATATTTGTGGGGAGTGGCCTTCTTGACATGTATGCGAAGTGTGGCAGTATGGAGGAATCAAACAGAGTGTTTGACAATATGCCGGAAAGGAATGGGGTGTCGTGGACTGCCATGATTTTGGGGTATGCTCAGAATGGTCATGGTGAGGAGTCCCTGAGGTACAAAGTTTAATTAAATGGCGAGATCATGTTTGTGGGAATAGGTTTCAAAACACATTGTAAACAAACTGGATCGTCAAGTTTGAAATATCTATTGGAAATAAAAGCATTAAAGAGTATTCAACATTAATATCAAAACCTAAACAATTCACTTGGCAACCATCTATAGGAATATAACTAGTAAGGAATGTGCCATCATCTCTAACATTTTTAGCCTTTTCTCACCTCTAAGATAGAAGTCAAGTACACCATTGTTCAATATATTTGAGATCCGCCTTGATTAGATTTAAATGCAAAATGATATTGTTATGGATCAATGAAAAAAAAAGGAGCCATTTTTTTAAGGATTTGCACATGTTTCATGCATATATGGCAGCACACTAGTGGAATGAATTTAATAATATGAAATTTTGTTGTTCCTAAATGAAGACAGTGAAAGCTTGAGTTGATGATTTTGTACTTTATAGAAACAATAAGAAAAGGTAATGGAAAATAATATGTATAGTGTTGGAAATAGCCTTCTACTGTCTTTAAAAGACACCTGTTTTATCCTTACTTTGGGGAGATTTTGTCATTAAAGAAAATTCTACGCTGGACTATAACATAAAGGAAAGAAACCTACACTTCTATTTGTTTACTTTCAACAACACCAATTGGCAACTATGATGAGAGATTGTGTGAGTCAGTCTTACATTGAATTTGGGAAAAACATTATCTACTATTTTGAATTATATATGATTGAAAAACATGTTTCGTATTAGGAAATAGATAATTGTCTACTTGTTTAACATGAATTTATTCTTATATTATTTTTAAGGTATTTGAAGTGTAGAAAATGGTACAAAAGTAGCTTTTATGCATTGAAGTGTCCTGCTTTCCAAATCCACGTCAAGCAGTTGTTAAATTTGTCCTTTACAATATGGAAACAAATCATTTATTTCATGGAAAGAGAGAAGTCCCCGGATTGATGACAAACGCCCTTGTTGAAGGGCTAAAACAGGCAAAACAACAAGATGTCAATCATATTGAAGTCTTCACCAACTCGGAGTTGATATGTAATCAGATGAAAGGCATCTATCGAGTTCGGAAGGACAATTTAAAACCTCTTCATAAGGAAACAATAAATTGGAGTTGTCAATTTCAACATTTTACCATCAATCGCTCTGCAGATACTAAAAAGATGTTCACTGATATAATGTCGAGAGCAATTTTAAGAACATATGTAGATGTCAAATATGACATAGCATCACCATCCACTACAACAAGAATCATTGATCACCATCAATATAGATCCCCATTATGTGAATGGGTTGTTGTTATCATTTTCTTGGGGTCTATCATAGCATGGTTCTTTCACTAAAGAAGAACTTGTCAATATTTTATTTTTCCCAACATGCAACGATTATGGTTTTTTGTATGTGAGACAAATTTATGGACAAATGTAATATATTCCATGTACATGCAAAAATGTATTTTCAGAAAAGTAATTGGTTCATGGTTTTGTAATTACAATTAATACATTATGGTGTTGTGTGATCCTTCTAAAAACCTTCTCAAATATTTGTTTCTGGAGAGATATTGATATAAATTGTGATTCGTTCGTTTGTTGTTGACTAGTGATGAAAGTTTTGTTTACTATGTTTATAAGGAATTTACTCTTAATAACACTATTATCTCTCAATCACCCAGTCACTCTTCCGATCTCCACCTTGGATTTCAACCCAATATTTTTCCTAGATCACAACTCTAATTTGGCTTGACTTCTCTATATTTTAGATCTCCTGCTCGTGGATTTATCATGATAGTAAGGACCTAGTCTTTTTAAATCAAAGCAAATCTTTCTCATGTTCATTGTGTCATACATAAGGAAATGTCAATATTTCTCCAAGAAATCACATCCATCATGATGGTCTAACAAGGCTAGTAAGCTAAAATTTGGGACTTGGTCATCTTTATATGTTTTTAAAAAAATGTTCTATCTATGGAAATAAATATTGAAATATTTCTCAGTTCCAAGATATTATTGTAAGTTTGCTTAGATCATATTATTTATGTTTCTTGCCAATGATGAACATGACCATTGATTTGTAAAGAAGAGATAGTATAATTTTATTAAAGGTCCAGTGTAAGTACAATGTGGGAGCGTGAAATCAACTACTAAATCAAAGTAGAGAGCAGAGTGCTAAATAGTTATCTGAGAAAATATATAAAATAAAATAAGGTGCAAATACGAAGTCCTGGTGCTGACACAAAATAATGAATGTCAAGCCCTATTGGAGTTGATGTTGGTTGCTGAGAACAAGAGAGGGGGCCTTGATATAGGCTTCTCATTAGAGTCATCATTAATTGTGAAGGGGTCAATGCACTAATGTTTGGCAGTGGACATCCCCATAGTAGTGGTCGAAGCATTAAGCACATTGAGGAAACTTAATGCTCCCAATGTCTAGGAATAAATATCTAATTCAAGCCTCGCTACTCAAACAACCCACGAGGGGTGGTGTGTTGGGTGGGAAAAGAGTAAATCAGGGACCTCCTTGAGCTGATGTGTCTACTTAATCTCTCCCTGCTATTTGTTCCCCTATCAGACAGGGTAACCACAAAGTATGAGGTTATCACATTGAAGGGATGTGTAGAGCCTGAGATCTATGTTCATATACTTCCCCATGAAGAAGGCAATACATCTCTACTCAGTGTAAGGGAGCTCCTCAAGTCTCTAAATAGGCAGTGGTATTTACTTTTGATCTCATAGTAGACAAGGCGTCAGAAAATGAGATGCTTCTCCAAATCTGGTTCCTGTAAGTTGCATCACTAGCAAGCCATGTTATGCCACTGGAGGTGGTGAGCTATCTCAATCTAGAGATTTTGGAAGACCACTAAAAAATGATCACAGGGAATTCTAAGGGCATACACCTAGTGTTTGTGGGTGTATGAAGGTTGGATAATAAGACCATGCCTTAGCCCTAGAGAGTGCTTAGCATAAAGAATATTAGTTTAAAGCTTCCAAATATAAATTTTTGTAGGTGTAAACTCTCCTGTGGCAAAGCTTTTACCTTTTAGTACATACTTAAAAATCCATTGATATTGCAGAGATAATATTGATCATATCTTCTTGACTATTGAAGTTCAAACCCAGTGTTATCCTTTGAAAAGTTCTTACACTCCAGTTCATAGTACATAGTTAAAAGTAATTTGATGTTTCAGAGATCATATGGATCATGTCATTGATTATAAAATTCCGATCCCAATGTTATCCTTGTCAGAATTGATCTCTTTTTTGAATGCATATTCACCTTAGAACGAATTATATATTGTATTTGTATATATTAGTAATAACAAGCATGGGAAAACTATTATTTATTTGGCATTTTCTTTTCTTGGCACTCCTTGCATTGTTGGTATGATTTTATTTTCTTTATCATATTCTTATGATCTTATCGTAAAAATCTGAACTAAAGAACAAATAGATCAACATAATAACTATTGGCTATCTAACCCTATCACCTCTACATGCTTCTCCATTTGGAATAGTGCTCTTCCAATTCTAGGGGGATGTCCCTAGGGTTTGTGCATGTTGTTTCTAAAGAATAAAATCTGTGTATGAAACTGTTGTGGCCACAACCACTTTCGAGTGTTTTTGTTGTTCCCTAGAAGGAACAACACCTTTTTGGAGTGTTTTTATTGTAACCTCTAGGGAACAGTTGTTGTTCCCTAAAAGGAACAACACCTTTTTGGAGTTTTTTTGTTGTTCCCTCTAAGGAACAGCTGCTATTCCCTAAAAGGAACAACACCTTTTTGGATTGTTTTTGTTGTTCCCTCCAAGGAACAGTTGTTGTTCCCTAAAAGGAACAACACCTTTTTGAGTTTTTTTTTGAGTTTCGTTGTTCCCTCCAGGGAACAACACTTTTAGAGTTTGTTGTGGCCACAACCACCACCCTATTAAAACCTGCTCTGGGGAAATTTGAATGGGTCCCTTGAGAATTTTGATCTCTTGTCTCTCCGAATGATAATCGTAGTTGTTAGATGGAATTATTTCCTCAAATTTGAACGGTTCAATGGTTTATTAATTATGGTTGCAATCGATTTTTAATCATCAGTCCCCAAAAAATCATCGTGCCCTCTTGAGATTTGGAGTCAAAAGGACTCATATAACCCCCAGTTTTAGAGTCTCTCTCTTTATGAAAGTTTTTATGAAGGTAAGGTTTGCTTTATGCTTTTCTATCATATCTCTCATAATCATAGCTAATGTTAATTATTTTTGTAGGCAAGTACCAAGAGAAGAAAAGCAAGGTGAATGAGCTGATGCATAAGCATCAGGAATGGCTACAAGGAAAGTATGCAAATGAGACCTAGCTGAAACAGAGGAATTTATGACAAGCAATAGGGAAGGCATACATAGTGGGGAGCTATGCAATAAACTACGGTGATTTCTTGTTGCTTATCCTCCCTCCATCCCTTCCACTCTTGTAACAGAGCTTTCAATTGCAACTACTGACTTGTAAAAGGATCTTACATCCTGAAACACATGTCCAAGAAAAAGAGGTACAAGCTCAAAGATTTGTTTCATACGTACAATGTTATGTGGATCCCAGGAAAACGCCTTCGTCTACTAGATCTGTGCAAGTTTGATATTGATCGATGGATGGAAACAACCGCACAACACTCTACCTCGCAATCTTTCAAAGAAACGTATGAACACATTAAATCAAGTTATTATTACCTCCGAACACACCTTAAATGAAGCCAGATGTTGAAAAATGAGTGCACTGTCTACATTTGCCTCCAGGGAATAAAATGGAATAACATTCTGTCAATACATGTGCAAAGGGATGGCATGCAGTCATTCCTCTTTCTACTGAACTTAAGATGGATCTATATTGATTATTGATATTAATATTTATCTTTATATAAATTTCACACGTCTATATCCTTATTTTTAGTTTTATGAAAATTCAATA
>APFE030837553.1:95206-106326 GCA_000404065.3 Pinus taeda | reverse complement strand
CATCCCTGGTCGAAAACAGAGAGGCAAGTGTCAGAGGGGAAGCTTCTGGAAGATTCCATGATCTTCCACCTCGCAAATTGTCCCTGCCATTTGTCCCTTCCCGACCATCACACCCTACAGAGGGGACATTCAGTATGCATCACACTCTTTACACTGGGAAGGTGATATGCATCGCACCCTCTGCACTGGCTTTTCAGTATGGTCCAGTTTTGACCATTTCTGAGCAGTTTTTAGTGGAGAACTTCTAGGAGATGATGTAATCAGTTGACCTTGTTCCTTTAGGCAGTGAAGCAATACTTTTAGGGACTTAGGAGCCCTAAGTTTATGTACATTTATGATTGGGGTTGTAGTGCCCAAAAATGTCTATAACAATGCCTATGAGAAGGAGATGACGACCATCTTACATGCAGTAGATACCTGGTGACCATAGTTATTGGGGTGGCGCTTCCAAATCCGTACAGACCATCAAAGCCTCAAATATTTTTTGGAGCAATGTTTATCCTAGCCCCAGCAAAATAAATGGCTGGCCAAAATATTGGGATATGATTATGAGATAATTTACAATAAAGGGTGTGACAATGTAGTAGAGGATGCTTTATCACACCAATTTGAGGATGACAACACCTTGCTATCAATCTCTCTCCCCACACCTGATTGGATTGAAGAAGCCCGCAAGGAATGGTTTTCACACCCCTCTCTCACCCAACTCATTAAAAAATTGAGAGCAGATCCTAATTCCTCAATTGGCTACTCTTGGAAGGATGAGATTCTTCGCTATAAGGATAGAGAAATTATATCACCGACATCCATCCCCAAAACATGTGTTTTGGAAGAGATGCGTTCATCTCCCACTGCAGGCCATGCAGGCTTTTAGAAGACTTATGCTCGCACTCTTCTTTCTTTCTTTTGGACAAACATGAAAAATGAAATTCTTAATTTTGTAATATGGTTGAGGACATGGATGTCAGAAATCTCATAATCCACGACATTGCTACCTAGCCCATCGAAACAGGCCATCTAACTGGAGAGAGACCAATTATTAATACCATTACAAATGATTAGGTCCTGTGAACTAGAAAGTTTGAGGAGCTCATGTCAAATAAGTTCTCGATTATGTCTCCAAATTTTCTCTTAAATCTATTAGCTAAGTTACCATCCTCATCAAGACACAAGGGGTTAGGTTTAGAGTTGTTACTTAACATAATAACTTGGTTAGTAGTAGTTCGAGTGTTAAAGTGCTCAAGCAAAAGGATATTTTCTTCATTCCTTAGGTTGTAGATGATTTCTTCTGTTAGGGTTCAACCCTAACCCCTTTAATTATGTAATAGGGTAGAGTCATAGTTATAGTTAGTTAAAGAGTCAATAAAGCCCATATTAATAATTGTAAGTGGTTGGGCCGCAGTTAGTTGCAAACGAGCCATGGTATTAGATAGATGGTATTGAGAGAACCATAGTAATGAACATGGTATTGTATGTATGCATCCTATTTAAAGGATAGAGACTCCCCAATGAGAAATATCGAGTCTTATTTTGTAATCGAGCTCTGCTCTAATGGAGGTTGGCCCCTCGAAGGGGCAAGTGAACATTGCTTTCATCTCTAAATAATAAAATACTTGTTGTTTTTCTCATTTTGTTTCGTGTTCTGGGTTATATTTCTTCACAAATTTTGTATTTTGAAATTTCTCACAGGTCAAGAGCATAACAAGTGGTATCAGAGCACTTTCTAGGGCCGGTGGTACCTCATTTTTGGCAAAAAACATTTTAGGCTAGAGACGTGTTCCAACATCTTTAAACCATAGGATTTGTCATTGAGCACATAAACCTGCAGATTTGGGGAGGCATGCATGCAGGAAATACAAGAGGTGGTCACACTTGTTGGAATCCATTGTAACCCCTGTCGTTAGCCCTTCAAGTAGTAGCGCATTAGATAGAACCACACATGGATTGCCTTCCACGTACCCTCTGGGTATATCAGAAGCCCCCTAGGCTCACCTGAAACCTTGCCTAGATAAACCGTCGGTCATCTTACTGCTACAGTACATTGAGAACAACACTCGGGGAGATTACTTGCTCGCACGATAGGGTCGTCGGGTAGTACGACTAAGGGTACGATTGATCCTCCTTAGTTAGTTCCCTAAAATATTGGGCCGAGTACCATTGTTGGACCCTTATGTATATTGCGATTTGTAGCACCTGACCCTCCTTTGAGACCATAGTTCCCTCGACTCTCTGAAAATCGCCCATTATCTTATTTGCTAGATTAGATCTAGCAGTTGGGGTTCTGTCACTGCCACAACAAGCAGATCCACCAGTTGAGGTTCAACTGCCACAGTACCATTCAAATCTAGTAGTTGGGGTTCTATCATTGCTGCAGTCCAACTCACATTCAGCAGTTGGGGTTTCGCAGGGAGATTTGACAATTTGCGCAGTGAGGCTTGTGGCTCCTTTAGGGTAGGCCTGCTTTTTCCAGGATCAAGTTTACTGGAATTTGACCACTGTAGTATTGACCAGCAGAGAGTAAAACTCCATTCAGAGTAAAAATACAAAATAAGTAAAAAAATCTCTGGATGCTTACAAGAGACTTAGCCCATAATATTTAGGACATTGAGCTAATCACATCGGTACCATTCACTTGTGAGCTTCATTTTTCAGGTGGTTCCAAATTTTTTCAAAGTGACGACAAGTGACCAAGATCTGTGTATGGTAGCAACCGGAGCTCAAGTCATGGCCAATGAGAAGATCGAGCGCCTTGAACAAAAGTTGGATACTTTCTAGAGGCTAGTGAAATAGATGCAACAATTCATGTCACAATTCAAAATGAGCACGTCGGGGTTTCATCCGGAGGTACATGGTATTGATGAACACCTTGAAGGAGAATCTAGCCATCATATTCATTTCCATGGAAATCACCAACATTCCCACCCTCCCCCACCCAAGCTAGACATGTATAAATTTGATGGCTCTAATCCGTTAGTATGGGTAGCACAAATGGAACAATATTTCATTCTCAGTGATATCTGAGATGATCAAACTAAACTACATGTGGGAGCCCTTTACTTGGACCAAGAGAGATGGAAATGGTGGTAGTGGCATCGAAAATGCTATCCCGGGAACTTAACTTGGCAGGTGTTCTCAAAATCTCTTTGTGACCGCTTTGATAGAGAATCTAATTTTTTGGGTTGTCTTACTAAGTTCTAACAGATAGGCATAATAAAATACTACATTGCAGCCTTTGAGACATTGGCCATCTGCACAAAAGGTCTGGGAGATAAATTCTACTTGGAATTTTTTATAAGTGGTCTCAAAGAAGGCATCCAAGCCCATGTTTAGATGCACCACCAACCTACATGGATGGATGCTTGTACAAAGGCTATCGAAGTGGAACATGCTTTAGCTGCCTAGTCACCTCGTCCAAATTTCATAGCCAAGGGACACCCCACCCAGGCTCAAGGCCCTACCCAAACACTTAAGGTTCAAAAGGTGTCTCCAATAGAAATGGCTGAAAGAAGAAAACAAGGATTGTGCTACTACTGTGATGATAAATACTCCCCTAGGCATAAATGTAAGGAACCCAAATTATTTCAAATTGATGTTACTGATCACAACTCATTTGAGGAAGCCCCACCCCTTGAGGGACCAACAGATGAAGTTGAGGAAACCCAACAGGTCAATGAAATCCCAGCTACGCCAGAGGAACTCGTTATCTCGCTACATTCTTTGGCGGGCATTTCTGCACCTAAAAATCTCAAAATCAGAGGCTTTATTAAACATCGCCCTGCAGTAGTATTGATTGATAGTGGCAGCACCCATAAATTTATCCATCAGCAAGTCGCCGAAGCTGTTCATTGTTTTGTCAAGGCAGTCTCTAATTTCCAGGTCCAGATTGTTGATGGGGGGACAATGAAATGTGAAGGCCGCTATGAAAATATCAAACTTCATATGGGAGACTACCACCTAAAGACCCACATGTTTGTGATTAACATGGGTGGTTGTGACATTGCCTCGGGTGCTGAATGGCTTCGCACACTAGGCCCAATCACCATGGATTTCCAAGGGTTATATATGAGCTTTAAGTAGAATTACCACATGCATACCCTTTGTGGACTTCAGGAAGGTGCTCCTTCTATCATCAGCTAACATCGCATGGAAAAGTTGTTGAAAAAGGGCCATCATGGAGTTATCGCCCAGTTTAATGCCATCCAGGCCATAGAGCCCACTACTCTTCATATTCATCCTGAGGTGCAACAGGTCTTAAATCACCACCAGCAGGTATTTGACAAACCTGAAGAGCTTCCACCCTCTAGAGGGGAACATGATCATAGCATCAATTTGGTCCCAGGGGCACAACAACCGAATGTGCGGCCATATCGATATCCTTTCGCCCAAAATAATGAAATTGAAAAAATCATCAGGGAACTCCTTGAAGATGGTGTTATTCTTCCTAGAATCAGTGCTTATTCATCACTAGTGGTCATGATGCTCAAGAAAGATGGGGAATGGTGCATGTGTCTAGACTTCAGGGCCCTCAAAAGCTCACTATCAAAGACAAATTCCCTATCCCAGTTGTTGATGATTTTCTTGATGAACTACATGGTGCTCAATTCTTTACTAAGCTAGATCTTTGTTCTGGCTATCACCAAATACGCATGAAATAAGTAGACATTCCCACGACTGCTTTCCGAACTCATGAAGGCCATTATGAATTCTTGGTCATGCCATTTGGTCTCTGTAATGCCCCATCCACTTTTCAAAGCCTCATGAATCACCTGCTGAAACCATATCTCTGAAAATTTGTCCTCATTTTCCTTGATGACATTCTCATCTACAACCTAACCTGGGAAAAACATCTTCATCATGTAGACCTGCTCTTGCAACTACTCCAGAATCACAAATTAATTGTCAAGTTGTCCAAGTGATCTTTTGGCATGGAAGAAGTCAAGTATTTGGGCCACACTGTGGGTCGTGAAGGTGTCTAGGTGGATCCCAAAACGATACAGGCAATGCAAGATTGGCCCCATCCAAAAACATTGAAGATTTTGAGGGGATTCGTGGGTCTCACTGGCTACTATCGCAAATTTGTCTGCAATTATGGTTGCATTTCTAGACCCCTCACTAACATTTTCAAGAAACACCCATTCCTATAGACTGATGCAGCACAATAGGCATTTATGGCTCTCAAATAGGCCATGTGTTCCACTCCCATATAGGCACTACCCAACTTCACCAAATCTTTTATGATTGAATGTGATGCTTGAGGTACTGGTATTGGTGTTGTCTTAATGCATGAAGGTCTACCCTTGGCTTTCACTAGCCAACAACTAAGTGGGAAACATTTGGTACAATCTACCTATGAGAAGGAGATGATGGCCATCTTACATACAGTAGATACTTGGTGACCATATTTATTGGGGCGGCGCTTCCAAATCTGTACTGACAATCAAAGCCTTAAATATTTTTTGGAACAACATCTATCCTAGCGCCAGCAAAATAAATGGCAGGCCAAAATATTGGGATATGATTATGAGATAATTTACAAGAAAGGGGGTGACAATGTAGTAGAGGATGCTTTATCATGCTAATTTGAGGATGGAAACACCTTGTTATCAATCTCTCTTCCCATACCTGATTGGATTGAAGAAGCCCACAAGGAATGGTTTTCACACCCCTCTCTCACCCAACTCATTAATAACTTGAGAGCAGATCCTAATTCCTCAATTGGCTACTCTTGGAAGGATGCGATTCTTCACTACAAGGATAGAGTAATTATATCACCGAAATCTACCCTCAAAACACGTGTTTTGGCAGAGATGCACTCATCTCCCATTGCAGGCCATGCAAGCTTTCAGAAGACTTATGCTCGGACTCTTCGTTCTTTCTTTTGGACGGACATGAAAACTGACATTCTTACTTTTGTAGCTGAATGTGAGGTGTGTCAATGCCACAAAGGAGAAATAGTCAAGTTACCAAGCACCTTACAACCATTGCCAATACCTGCCTCCGTCTAGAAGGATGTTTCTATGGATTTCATTATTGGTCTCCCAAAGTCAGGCAACAAATCAGTCATCATGGTGGTTGTGGAAAGAATTTCTAAATATGCTCATTTTTGTGCTCTATGCCACCCATTTACCCTCTCTTTGGTGGCTCAAGCTTTCATGGACTAGATCTTTAAACTGCATGGCATGCCCACTTCCATTGTGTTGTGATCTGACTTTCACTAGTAGCTTTTGGAAAGAACTTTTCAAGCCACAAGGCACCCAACTCCAACTTAGTACTTCCTATCATCCCCAAACTGATGGTCAAACTGAAACAGTCAACAAATGTTTGGAGACATACCTCAGGTGCTTGACCTCAAAAAAGCAACATCAATGGGTACAACGACTACTTTTAGCTGAATGGTGGTATAATACTAACTATCATGCAACCACCTAGATGACTCCATATGAAGTAGTGGATGGCCTACTCCCACCTTCACCTATTTCTTATATCCCTTGATTCTCTAAGGTGCAAGCAGTGGATCAAATCCTACAAAGCCGTGCATCCACGATAGCCCGTCTCAAAGATAATCTCCATCAAGCTCAGAATTGAATGAAGCAACAGGCAGACCAACATCATTTAGAGTGCACATTTCAAGAAGGGGATCAGGTATTCCTACAGCTGCAACCATATAAGAAAACATCGCTTAAAGAAAAAGGCTGCCAAAAATTAGCTCCGAAATTCTATGGACCTTATCAAATACTTTAGCACATTGGAGCAGTAGCCTACAAGTTGGCCTTGCCACCAACTTCAAAAATCCATTCAGTCTTCCATGTGTCATGCCTCAAGAAAGTGGTAGGGAACAATTGTAGAATTCAAACCAGTCCACCTAAATTGGATGAATAAGGTTCACTCTGGATCCAACCTGAATAGGTCCTCGATACCCGAGAATGACATCTACGCGACCGCACGATCAAGGAAGTCCTCCTCAAGTGGAAAGACACCTCTCCAGAAGATGCGATCTGGGAACCAACCACTATTCTTCGGCAATTTCTATAGCTTTAGCCTTGAGGACAAGGCTTCCTTTGATGGGGGAGGGCATGTTAGGGTCCAACCCTAACCCCTTTATTTATGTAATAGGGTTAAGTCATAGTTATAGTTAGTTAAAGAGTCAATAAAGCCCATATTAATAATTATAAGTGGTTGACCCACAGTTAAGAAAGGGACCAAAGTTAGTTTCAAACAGGCCATGGTATGAGGTAGATGGTATTGAGGGAACCATGGTAATGAACCATGGTATTGTATGTATGCATCCTATATAAAGGATAGCAACTCCACAATGAGAAATATCGAGTCTTATTTTGTAATTGAGTTGTACTCTACTGGAGGTTTCCCCCTCGAAGAGGCAAGTGAACATTGCATTCATCTCTGAATAATAAAATACTTACTGTTTTTCTCATTTTGTTCTGTGTTCTGGGTTGTATTTCTGCGCATATTTGGTATTTTGAAATTTCTCGCAGCTCAAGAGCATAACATTTTCTAAGGTATTGAAAGGAAAATTCTTATCCAGGTTGTTTTTCTTATAAGATGTAGAGTTGATAGGGGTGAAATAGAAGATTGCAAGAAAGATCTAATTGGTTGTAGAATCAGATATCTTGATCCAAATGTATTGATTGAAGGGGTTGATTTTATGAAGTCGGATGTGATAGGAAAAAATGTCCCTAATATAATAGGCTATACCACCAAAACCTCTCCTCAAGGATTTCTTATTCTAGGCAGACCAAAGAGTGAACCCATCAAGGTGAGGGACCCTAGATTCATCATGTTCCCAATTTTGACCTAAATTAATAAGATCAATATCACTCGGGATCCAACTTAACATAAGACCTTTACACCATGGAAAACCACAACAATTCTAGAAGAGGATCTTGAGTGATGATATTCCCTATTTATCACTCGTGTTTGGGACTCTGTCTCTAATAAGATATTTTCTATTTGTAATGTTTGCCCATTTCCCTTCTTTTCTTGCATCTTTGACCTTTTTCACTTCTTTCCTAAGTTCAGCTTGGTCTTCTGGAATGAGATCTTCATTTATAAAGATTCTCCTTCCTTTTAGGCTTGGGGATTTCCTAAGTATATCTAATTTCTGACCGTTACAACTGACCTTGACATGGATTAGCCTATGTTTATGCTCAAGTATATTTACTACCCTTATTACTTCAATGAGATAACTTGTTTGAATTTGAGATTTTGTCTTTAATTGTTCTTTAACTAGTTCTAATGTGTCGTTGTGGTGAAGTAAAATTATAAGTGCGGACACAAACAATTCCTCTAGCCTGATTGTGGGTCTAGTCACAACGAAGACATTATATGGAAGGTTTCCTCAGGTTAGAACCAATTAAGAGGGCCTACCTCTTAGTACGCTTATCCTATTTGGTGATGACCTTGCTTGCTCAATCCATGTATCTCTCGTTTCCTTCTTCAAACACCTGAAACAAGTAATCAACAACAAACAACAACCATGATAATAGACAAATTGTAATTCAACCAACTTAACAAGTCAAGAAGCATTAAGCCATAAACATGTAAGATGACACATTATGTAGGAAATCAATTGATTGTTGCATATATATTGAATCAAGAAGAGATTACAACCATTGTCTTGATGTTGCTATTCTCCTCCAAGAAAACAAGGTTCCCACACACTTCTGTTAGCATTCCATGATGGCCTCAACAATGATAGTTTTAAGGCTCTTCCCTTTAGGCTTCACACTAAACTAAATCCACACTTCTCCCTCACACAACTAGAGAGCTACAACTATGAATAACTTGTTGTTTAATCCAAACTTAATTAGCACTAGCACACCAACATTAACACTAGCTTGTGCTTGGGAAAAATGGGGGTTTATATAGCATGAATGGATGGGAGATGGTTCCTTTTCTCATGGAAGAAGGTCTTATCTCTTGAGGTAGTTCCATCCTTATAGGGGAAAGGAGCCCAAACTGACATCCTCAACTCCATCCGACTCAACCATTTACCGGACTTTTGATGCAAAGCTTCTAGAGCTGGAAGCTTCAACTCATTTAAAAAACTTTCCAAAAGAGGATCAACATGATTGACACAAATATCAGTTGCTCCGGTTGGTGCTAGGGACAGTGTTAATCCCTACATATTAGTGCGAGGAGGACAAGGGTCATTAGCGCTAATCTTGTAAACTGGGAAAATTAGAAGATTTTGGGGAAATGGTGCAAAAGGGAATTGTTTTGCTCATGAAGAGGGACACAATGGGAGTTTCTTCATGAAGGGAAAGCATGTAGGGTTCATTGTAGAGGTCCTCCAGGATCAAGGAACGGGGAGTACAGGGACAGTGAAAAAATGTTGTGTAATAGATGCCCCCTAAAACGTGAAGTCCAAACTAGAGTGAGGGATGAAATGCTTTATGAATTAGTGCGAGGAACTAGAGTTTATCGTCAGAAAACCTGCAAGCAAGTATATATACATATACATAACTGAAAACCCTTTCAAATGATACATGAATCGTGTCATGGACGTAGCCATCCAGAGAATTATCATGTAAATGGATCCAGGCATGGGTACAACCATTCAATAAAGAGGATCATTTTGAAACCAAGGTATGGTCACAATCATCCAATAATGAGAAGGATCACATATGATAACTCATGGTATGGTCGCAACCATCCATCTGAAAGAGACATGTATATCAACATAATCGTCAAAAAACTTGCAAGAAAGTACATATACATATACATAACTGAAAACCCTGTCAAATGATACATGAATCGTGGTAGGGACGTGACTCCGATACCAATTGTAGGTTTAACCCCGTACATAAATTACTTGTGTACGAATTCTAAAACACAGAAAATAAACAAAGCGAGAGCATAACACATAAAACACATATACACAGAGATTTTCCCCTGGATCCCAAAACTGGGACTACCAAATTGATTTTTCATTATTTTCCTTTCAATATTACAATACATGTATATACATGCTGAAGCATCCAATACCATGGATCGAAAACCATCGCGCCCAAAACCATGTGTGAAAACCATGCACAAAACCATAGGTAGGTTCGCCCCACCTAATATAGGGTCCAAAAACGTTTTCCCCAGAGCATTGCCTTGGACCCCTTAGAGGAGTGCTACTCGCCCCCTCAAACCCCCTGGACAAGGGGGCTTCTGCCCCTCATGTGACCCCCCCACTACGTAATCGACACAATGAAGGGGGGGGGGCTCTGCCCACCCTCTAACCCTCTAGTTAACTAGGGCAGCTAGTCGTGGAAGGAATATAACACAACTAACCCATATATCATAAAGTCATGGTTAAGAGAAATCCCTTTATCCATTCACAACATTGAGAACAATAGTTCTCAACATAGCCAAGGCGTTTGACACATCAAATAACAATGTAAACTTTGAAACGGGAAATATAAACTCAAAACGGAAATTGTGGCCAAAAAACATCAAAAACAGTGCTAAGAATGAAAAGTGTGTATATTGGATCGATGATTTTTTTTTTAGGGTGAATATTGAACATGTTTTAAAAATGACAGTGAAAACGAAATTTTCGTGCAAAAAACAATTTGAAAACTAAAAAGTGATGATACTTGAACGATGATTTTTTTTAGGGTCAATCTTCAACATTTTTAAAAAATGCTAGTAAAACCGAATTTTTATGTGCCAAACAAAGTTGTTTATGAGGAAAAAAACACACTAATGTTTTAGGTAGAATAACATTTTTCTTTCCTAACTATAAATTCAACATGTTCTCAACCACAAAATGCTAGATACAAAAGAAATTGATTTTTTTTCAAATATAAAATTTAAAAACCATGAAATTATGAAGAAATTACATCACTAAATGAATTCAAAAATCATTATTTGTATATTGAATGAAACATTCTCGGAATCGTCTAGCCACCCCCACGGGGCGGGCAGGCCACTAGGGTGGGGTTGCGGTGCCAACCCTGCACCACCTCGGGGGTGATTCTCGGAATCACCTAGCCACCCCCAGGGGGCGGGTGGGTCGCTAAGGTGGCACGAGATGGTGTTGCGCCCACCCCGCGCCACCATGGCAGCCTGCCCGTCCCCCAGGGGTGGCTGGGTGGAATTACCCAGCCACC
>APFE030837553.1:65306-93532 GCA_000404065.3 Pinus taeda | reverse complement strand
ATAGAAAGGAGGTATTTTCATTTGTATCATCCAAGAATTGTTCATTTATGTAATGTAAAGGAGGTTTCCCCCTCGAAGAGCTTGAATTCTAAGGCGTTGATCTATCTTTTCTATCTTTTTTGAGCTAGTTTCATAACATCACCCCACCTAATATAGGGTCCCAAAAAAATTTCCCTGGGGCACTGCCCCAAACCCCGTAGAGGGGGGCTACCAGCCCCCATCAAACCCCCTGGATAAGGGGGGCTGTCGCCCCCCCACTGCACAATGAAGGGGTGGCTTCACCCCGCCTCTAACCCCATGGTTAACTAGGGTAGCTAGTCGTGGAAAGAATATAACACAACCCAACATTCTCCCACTTGTTGTTTTATTTCCACAGACATCCACAGGAGAGCTTAGTCATTTATCCAACCCTGCAATGCCCATTGTTTCTCTACAGCAAGAGAACTTCTCAAAACTCACCGATTTTGTCAATGCATCTGCAGTATTTTTCAAAGTGTCCACCTTTACCAGCAGCACCTTTTTGTCTTCTATCATATCCCTCACAAAATGATATTGAACATCAATGTGATTTGTCTTTGAATGATAAGCAGGGTTCTTTGCTAAGAAAATTTCACTTTGGCTGCCATAGTCTATCCTTATAGCTCCCTGTACTAACCCCATACTTGAACACAATCTCTACAACCAGACTACTTCCTTGCTTGCATGAGTGGCTGCCATGTATTCTGCCTTTGTAGTTATAGTGCCACTACAAATTGTTTCTTACTCATCCAACTGATTACACCTCCAAATAGGTTAAACACATACCCACTTATAGATCTTCTCTGATCCAGATCTCCAGCCCAGTCTGCATCAACAAAGCCATGAATTTCTAACACTCTGTCCAATCCTGGTCTTCCTTGGTAGCAAAAACCATAATTACTAGTGCCACGCAAATACCTGAAAACCAGCTTCACTGTTGTCTAGTGCTCCTTCCCTGGTTTTGACATAAACTTGCTCAATAATCCCATTGCATGTGCAGTGTCTGGTCTAGTACAGACCATTGCATACATCAGGCTACCAACTGCACTTGCATATGGAACACGAGACATGTCCTATTCCTCTTCTTGTGTCTTGGGACACTGTTCATCAGATAACTTCACACCTATAGGAATAGGAACCTTCACCAGTTTACTATCCTGCATATTAAACCTCTGCAGTATTGTCTCGACATACTTCCTCTAGTTTAACCAGAGCTTCCTCTTTTCCCCATCTCTTTTAATTGCCATGCACAAAATATAGTTTGTAGCACCAAGATATTTCATGTAGAATTTGGAGGACAATTGGGTCTTCAAATCTTGGATAATTTCTTTGTCATTTCCAACCAGCAACATATTATCCACATACAAGACTACATAAATAAGATGGTCACCAATTAATTTAAAATACACACAGTCATCTACTTTTCTTATGGTGCAACCAAGTCCTCGTATAAATGTATCAAATTTCTGATACCACATCCTTGGTGATTGTTTTAACCCATACAGAGACTTCTTTAACTTGCATACCAGTTATTTCTTACCCTTCATCAAAAATCCTTCAGGTTGCTTGATATAGGTCTCCTCTTCCCAATCCCCATGAAGAAATGTTGTTTTCACATCCATCTATTCTACCTCAAAATCAAAAGCAGCAACAATAGATAAAAGTAATCTAATAGAAGCCACCTTGGCAACACAAGAAAAAATATCACCAAAATCAATTCTGCACCTGGGAATAACCTTTTTCTACCAACCAAGATTTGTATTTCTCCACCTTTCCTTATGCATTTGTCTTCTTCTTGAACACCCATTTTCTACCAATGGGTTTCCTTCCATCCAACAACTCCACCAGATCCCAAGCCTCATTTTTGTGCAAAGATGCCATTTCATCAACCATGGCCTCTTTCTAGAGTTTGCCATCCTCTGAATCTACTGCTTCCTTCATAGTTCTGGGATCATCATCAGTAATAGATATAGCAAAATGTGAATAGAAAGTAGATGGACTATACCTTTCTAGCTACCTTCTTTCTTGAACTGATATTCTCACAACCGGAGTTTGTGGCTCTTCATCTTCTGATTCCTCTTCTACGGTAGAGTCTGATTCTTCCTCAAGCTCAAACTCTATCTTCTCAGGTTCCTTTGGCTGGACTTCATGTTTAACAACATCTTTCACCTTTCTGAACACCACATCTTGGCTGTACACAACCTTCCTTGTTTCTGGGTTCCAAATATTATAACCTTTTAAACCATCCTTATACCCAATAAAGATGCACTTTTCAGATTTACTATCCAACTTTCTTATTTTCTCCTTTAGAATATGTACATATGCATCACATCCAAATACCCTCAGATGTGAAAGAGAAGGTTTCTTACCAGTCCATACCTCTTATGGAGTCTTATCATCCAACGCTGATGAAGGTGATTTGTTGACTAGGTAACATGCTGTCTCCACCGCCACTGCCTAGAATTCCTGTACTAACCCGACACCACTCATCATGCTTCTTGCCCTTTCCATCAACGTCTTGTTCATTCTTTCTGCAACTCCATTTTGCTCAGATGTGTATGGAGTAGTCTTCTGTCGTGCTATACCACACTTCTTACAGAATTCTTTAAATCCCTTGCTTCAAAACTCTCCACCGTTATCTATTCATAACACCTTTATCTTCTTCTCTGTCTGGTTTTCCACCAGAGCCTTAAATTCCTTAAACCTGTCAAAGACTTCAGATTTCTTCTTGAGGAAATATATCCATGTATTCTTTGAGAAGTGATATATTAATGATATATAGTACACAGAATTCCTAGTGATGGAACCTTCATAGGTCTAAACACATCATTGTGCACAAGCTCTAATATTTGTTTCATCGTCTTACCACCAGAAGGGAAACTCACTCGATTCTACTTCCAATATACACAACTTTCAAAGAAATCAAAATCCAGATAGCTATTAGTCATACCTTATACCATATCTTTACCATGAAGTATTCGAAGGCCCTTCTCTCCAATATGTCCAAGCCTTTGATGCCATAACATGGTCTTTTCTCCAAAGACCACTAGATTTTCTGCTCCACTTTCAGGAACCACAGAACCGTTGCACCCATCAATAACAATGCTACGTTGCAGCTTGTACAGAGTTCCAATCGGAACTCCCCACATCAATACCAGTGCTCCCCAAACCATCTTGCAGGTATCTTTATCGAACACTGTTTTTACACCTGCATCATCCAACTTTCTTACAGAAATCATATTTCTGGCCAATTCAGGAATACGCAAAACACCCGAAAGTGTTCTAACCCTTCCACCTTGAAAATTTAACTTTACTTTTCCGCGACCAATGATTCTAGCCATCCTATCATCCCCTAAGAAGACATCACCACCATCATATTTCTCATACTCGCAGAACCACTCTCTATGGGGAGTGAAGTGAAAGGATGTACCTAAGTCAATAAACCATGCCTCATGATCTACATGTGTACTTGAAGAATCCAAGTATACATCCCCACCTTCATCTGAGGTGGTTTTTGCCTCTGCAGAAGGAGCATCATCAGATCCATTTCCTTTGTCAGGACCTTTAGATTTGAAGTCCCTTTTGTAGTGCCCTTCCTTTCTACATTTCTAGCACACCACCTTTACAGGTTTTCCTGGAGATTTATATCTCCCTCTAGATTTAGATCTCCCACTCGATGACTTATTTTTGTTTCTATTCTGGGATCGTCCTTGTACAGACAAGGCATCACCATTCTGGCTCTCCATATTTTTCCATCTCGTCTCCTCCGTCAGCAAGGATGAGACTATTTCATCAAACTGCAAGGAAATTGCATTGCTAGCTGTTGCAATAACTAGACTATCCCACGAATCTGGTAGAGAACACAACAAACTAATGCACTTATCTTCATCTGAAATTTTAATATCAACATATTCTAATTGACTTACCATAGTATTAAATGCATTCAAATGCTCTATCAGCGAGTCTCCATCTTTCATCCTCAGGTTATATAGCTTTTTCCGTAGGAACAATTTATTCACCAGAGACTTAGATTGGTACATAGTCCCTAACTTGACCCACAAAGCCTTCATCGTAGCTTCCCCTAATACATTCAACAATACTGAATCTGAGACACACAATTGTATTGTGCTCTTTGCCTTCTGATCCAACTTCTTCCATTCTTCATCGAACACTCTCATTGGTTTAGTACCCGGATCTACCACGATCCACTAATATTTGTCCACCAATAGATCCTCCATCTTGAGTTTCCACAACTTAGAACTCTGACCATTAAATTTCTCGATCTCTATATTTCCATTTCTTGCCATCTTCTTTCACCACCAAAATCGATCCCGCAGATCTCCCACTGAACAGGGCCTACCACAGGCCCGAGCGAAACCCCTCAGCAACAACGACATCCCCTTGTAGCTAAAATTGCTCCGATACCAAATGTAGGTCTTAACCTCGTACAAAAATTATCTGTGTATGAGTTCTAAAACACAGAAAATAAATAAAGTGAGAGAATAACACATATACATAGAGATTTTCCCCTGGATCCCAAAACCAGGACTACCAGATTATTTTTTCATTATTTTCCTTTCAATTTTACAATACACATATATACATGCCGAAGCATCCAATACCATGGACCGAAAACGATCGCGCCCAAAACCATGTGTGGAAACCATGCACAAAACCATAGGCAGGTTTTCCCTAACTAATATAGGGTCAAAAAAAAATTTCCCCAAGGTGTTGCCTCAGACCCCTTAGAGGGGGGCTACTTGCCCCCCTCAAACCCCCTATGACCTCCCTGCTGCGCAATCAGTGCAATGAAGGGGGGGCTCTGCCCCCCCTCTAACCCCCCAGTTGACTAGGGTAGCTAGTTGTGGAAAGAATATAACACAACCCAACACTACAAAGCAAGTACATATACATATACATAACTGAAAACCCTGTCAAATGATACATGAATCATGGCATGGACATAACCATACAAAGAATTCTCATGTAAATGGATCCAGGCATGGGCGTAACCAACCGATAAAGAGGATCATATCGAAACTAAGGTATGTTCACAACCATCCAATAATGAGAAGGATCAGATATGATAACTCATGGTATGGTCATAGCCATTCGATAAAGAGGATCATATCGAAACCAAGGTATGGTCGCAACCATCCAATAATGAGAAGGATCAGATATGATAACTCATGGTATGGTCGCAACCATCCATCTGAAAGAGACATGTATATCAACATAATCATGTCACACCGCTTTGCAACCTGGACTTTTGTGATCTGAGCCCACGATCTTGCACTCCAACATGACCCGATCAAAGTACAAATTCTAACATGTGAATAGATGTGTTGACGTCAAACATGCTAGAGAATCGCTTGATTACCAGCCAATGATGTAAACTGTTAACAAGCACGAGAGAAACCACCAATAAAGAAAATGGTCCTCAAGGTACTATCAGCACAATTCACGGAATGTGAATAGAAGAATTGAAGTTGAACACTCATGAAATCACCTGATTGAAAGCAAATGATGTGAACTTGTCGTCAAGTGCGAAGAGCTTGCCATTAGGGCATGCAAGCTCTAAGGTACTAGAAGGGAGTCTCTTGGTCAACTTCCTAGATAGTGAGCTGAGGTCGACAAGAAGCGACTGTGTCGAAGGAGGGCCATAAGGTATCCCACATCATCGACATGAGACAAAGGGATGCAAAATTATTGTGGATGATACACAGAATCAGGGGTAAGTGTAACTACAGAAGGAAAACTCTTGAACATATCGGCGACACGACTGGAAGTTTGGTAGATTTTGGATCCATAGGATCGGTGGTCATGATGACATGGCAGAGAACAAATGGAAGGCAAAAATGAACAGCCCAACCCAGGAAGGTCAATGATGAAAAGGAGGATATCCCATCCCGACACGAAGCAGAAAGTGTCATGTTCAAGAGTGAACTGCCGACACAACTAATTAGATTTCCAAATTTTCCCCCACCATTCCTGGTAGGTACCCCAATTATTTTTTAATTGCAGGCTTGAAGGGGATAACATATGCTTTCACTGTAAGTTCATCCTTTTGACGAATCCGACCTAGCAAGTTTAACGAGCCCTAGGAAGGAGAAGCTCATGTTTGTCATGGTGACGAATCCGATGTCGTTGTATGTTTTAACGAGTCTGATAAAGGTGCAACTCAGTATCTTTTTCATGTTTAGAGACTTTGAAAAGAACATGGAAAATAAAACTCCATATGGTCCCTTTTCATACTTTTGTGTCTCTCGAGCATGAAAAGGTAAAAAAAGATACTTGAGAGAACCGCTTGACCATTTCAGTCAAGGAGTACCTTTTTCCTAAATAGTGCATCCTAGCTCGAAAAAGGGGTAAACGTATACTCGACACACGACTTTTCGCATCTGTTAACGAGTTTGAAACAATAAGGGCTCGGCTATCTTTTCATGTTTAAAGGGTTAAAAAAGAGCTTGAAAGTGGACCCCCCATTTTATTCTCTTTAACGAGTCAAAAAGGGAAAAAATACTCGACAACATTTTCATCTTTTATGAGTCAAAAAATATCTTAAACGTGACTCATCCTTGAGGAATGAGTGTATAAAGGGTAGCAACTAGTTTTAGCAATGGTGGAACTGCACAAAACATGTACTCGTCAAGAGGCGGGCTAATAAAACCACTCATCGTGGTGGTCCCTCAGAGATGGTGGTGATGGAATAAAACAACCAAGGCTCATCTAGCACAAATCAACTGATTAAAACGGAAATCACGAGATGTAAATTGGGCATGGGTTTATTCTTACACAAGCTTGAACCATGGGGAACACTGCTTCAATTCAGTTTCATGTTTACACAAGCTTGAAACGAAAAACTATGCTTGAGTTTGGTTTCATTTTTACACAATATTGAAACAAAGACAAACTATGCTTGAGATAAGTTTGCATGCCCCTAGCATAATGACTCAATTCGAGATACATGCCCCCCAAGCTTCATTTCATTCATCTAGGTGGATGGAATGAAGGTTCATGTTTGAGATCTTGGAAAGGCTTGACTGGGATTTTACGAGATCTTAATCAAAGAATCGATTTGGAAAAGGGAGTTTCTTCAATTTTTAATGAGGTTGACATGGTAAAAGAACTATCCTCGAGACCCTTGTTTCATTTTTTAATGAGCTTGACACAAGACAAAGAACTATGCTCACACCCTTTGTTTCATTTTAACGAGGTTGAAACAAGACCAAGAACTATCCTCATACCCTTTGTTTCATTTTTTAATGAGGTTGATACAAGAACAAACTATCCTTGAAAGATGATCATGGACCATACGAGAACATGGCCCCCAAGAGGTCCTCACTAGATGGGAGAACTACTTTTTGGGAGGAATACATGTTAGCTGGTACCAATGACAGATCAAGTTCCAATGCTCCCAGTACATAATGTACTATACCATTTGCATGAGCATCAACAGATGTGGAGACGGAACGGGTAGCCACATAATTGACCTGTGGTGGGGAAGGTACTACTTTAAAACAAGATTCGATAGGGGACGATGGCTGTAATGAACGACAGTTGATTAATAGTCACAATTCTCCCTTCGTGCGGAAAACAAACCACATAGAAAAGTGAAGAAACAAGAGCTCCCATGACATAAACATAGTCGCATCCAAGGAGAAGATTGAAATATAAGGGACCTTGGACTACCATCATGTCTATATAGATGGTCTTTCCTCCCAAAGTAATAGGGAACTTCGGAAGGACCCCCAAGGGTTGACTGGTTCCTCTATTGAAAGCCAACAGATTCTGAGTGACAGGCATAAGCCGTGAGGAGCCCAAAGCTTGCCAAGTAGTAGAGGACATGATGCTAATAGATGCACCTTCATCTAATATAGTTCCATGTACTACCATATTATAGGCTTGTACTGTAATCTGGAAAGGCACATAAGATGGAAGGTGGAAAGCAGTCAATGGACTCCAATCGAAAAAAACAACAAAACTACTTGGTGGGGGAATCATATGATTGCCCCCATGCTCTGCAGGAATAGAAGAAGGACTCTCTTGAACAATCGGGATGGAAGGGTCACTCTACGATTCATGAGAATATGAGGAGATGAGAAGAACATGAGCAGTATGATCACCACTCTCTTCCGGAACAGAGTGAGCAACTGATGGTGGAACTAAGTCGACACTCTTTTCAACCAATGGTTGGCCGAGAATAGACACAAGAGAGTCTCACTTAGGAAGAGCAGGATGGGAAAGATATGAATCCAATTCAATCTCTTTAGCAACTCGAATAGGTTCAAAATAAAGCATCTGATAACCAACAAGAATTTAGGGTTGAGGAGATGCAAGGTTTTCCAAAAATTTGGAAGCTTTATCCATAAAAGGACAAAGGTGAAGAAGATGCTCTCCTTCACATAACCTACAAGGGAATATAATATTCCCTTTCTTCTTACCATCGTTAGCTGAAGGTGTAGCATTGACATGATCTCCAGAGGTCAACGGGGATGGTCAATTCAGGTCTTGAGACCATGCGTCTAAGACTCTGAGGACGCCAGGACAGTCTCGAAGGAGATGGTCACCCTCACATAGCTTGCAATGGAATCAAACCTTTTGTGGAGGATCGAAAGGTTTGTCGAGAGGAAGTAATTTTAGAGCAATTAAGCTGCACAGTCAGCCTCTCACTTATTTGACTTCTTCTTATTCATCTTCTTCTTATTCTTCTTCTTAGCCTTCTGGTTACTAGATTTGAAACTTTCACCAGGCGAAGTAGAAGAGGAAGGTGAATAAATAGGGGAAGAAGTCGAGAGGTCAACTTTAGAATCAACGTGCTATGATTCAATTGAAGGATACATTTGGATAGGAGTCAGGACACTCGAGAACACTGAGGTCGAAAACAACCAGACATGTAAACCAATGGTTAACCCAGGAAGAGACAACGTCACGATATAAGGAGCATGAGTGTTTCCAAAAGAAGGAAAAGGACCAGGATTCCCATCCAAGGGGAATCCTTGATTGGTAGACTCTAGAAATGTTGCCATTGGAATCAAGCTTTAAATAATTACTAAGGAAGATAACTTTTACTAGGAATATTTTGTGGGAAGTTAACTTTAGAACACTGAAACAAAACTTTACCTTTTCATGTTTTAAGAGTCGAGAAAAGGATGAAAGATGACTCTAGTCGCTTTCAGAGTTAACGAACTCGAAAGGACAAGTTCTCAATGATCTTTTAAATTTAACGAGTCAAAAAATACCAAAATTACTGCTCAGGATAATCTAAGCAAAAGGATTACCAGGTAACCGTGAACTGCAGAATACTTCCCGGTGAATCGAGAAGTATGGGCAGGCAATCTCGCCGAATGTTGTGTTCAGTGTATCACGTTTTCAAGGCATCAGACTCGGCTCCCTACGGATAAAGGATTGCAAACTAGTAGGGTCTCCCTTTATGTACACGACGGTACGGGGAGAACAAGTCTATACTAGCACTGTTTAGTGCCGAAGCGAACGACAACTGCTAGTTTTAAAGACGCCGGAACACGTCTCTAGCCTAGACCACTAAATGTGAGCGTTAAGTTTCAATGCTTCCTTAGGTTAATTCAATAAATTTTAACGGTTGATCTTGAATTAGGTTTCAATTACAAGGCCCTACCATTGTTATTTGGAAAAACTCCTACATGTAGCTATATGAGAAAAGAGATATTTGTCTTCGATGAAAGTTATCACTAATTGAGAGATAGAGAACACAAAATTAATGCAACAATCCAAGAATGAAATCTTTCACTAATTTATATCCTAAATGCACATAATCTTACCTTAACCAACAAAAGAAGTTTCATTTCATTTCCAATGGTTATGATGATGCAATTCTAGTTTCTTAATGACGCTACTAATGCAATATTTTCACTTAAGTAAACTAGAATGGTCTTCTTTTCATAAAATGCAAAACGAATCTTTCGCATAAAGCACTTTCAATGAAAATTTTTAGAATTTTGAACAAACAAGCATCAATCAAAACCAAAGCATGATAAATCAAACTGAAATAAACTTCTTCCTTGAATCGAACAAACCAAACACATAAATGATTCAATCGACAAACCAAGCAATGTAATCTATGCTTGGAAAGAGAAAAGAGACACTCGAGATAAGAGAACAAACAAGACTCTTTCACTCATTCAATTGAAAATGAAGCAATGAAGATGGGAGTCTGAAGAAGTGAGTCTGAAGGTCAAGATACACTGCCATGGGAATGGGAGAAATTCATATTTTTTCTTAATTCAAACACCGGAGCGACTGCCTAACTGACAACTAGTGCCGATTGGCATGATCGGCACGACTGACCAATACTACAACTAGCGTTGATGGCTTGATCGACACGACTGCCTAACTGACAAATAGTGCTAATCGAGGGATTCAAAGCAAAAATAAAAAAGAATTTCACACAGGGCTAGACTTAACACATCAGAGTGTGGGCTAAATGAAGAAAGCACACAAACCAAGCTAAATGAAGCTTTCTAGTTAGGGAGAACATAGCCTAAACAAGCTACAAGGCAGAAATCAAAAGAGAAAGACACACTGGTTGAGATCCAGGGTGAACCCTAATATTCACCTACATGCATCAACACGACTACCTAACTGAGAACTAGCGCCAGAAGGGGGTCAATGCGACTGTTCCTGAGCATATCACGGTGATCAGTGCGACTATCAGTGAAATAAGGGTGCCGAGCGAGGATGCAAAGAAAAAAATAATTCTTTTCAAAAGTTGGGACTAGGCTTGCTACTATGAATTTCAAACCCAGATTAGTAAGTAAAGCAAAGCAGACAGAACTAAAGGGAAACGGTGAAACTAGAAAATTGCACACAAAACCATGAAATTTGCAATCAAACAAACAGAAGGATTGGTTCCCTAGTGGAGTCGCCAATTTGTGGTGAAGTAAAATTATAAGTGTGGAAACAAACAATTCCTCTAGCTCGATAGTGGGTCTAGCCACAACCGAGACATTCTATGGAATATTTCCTTAGGTTAGAACCAATTAAGAGGGCCTACGTCTTAGTACGCTTATCCCGTTTGGTGATGACCTTGTTTGCTCACTCTAGCTGTCTCTTGTTTCCTTCTTCAAACACTTGAAACAAGTAAACAACAGCAAACAACAACTGTGATAATAGACAAATTGTAATTCAACCTACTTAACAAGTCAAGAAGCATTAAGCCATAAACATGTAATATGACACATTATGTAGGAAATCAATCAATAGTTGCATATATATTGAATCAAGAAGAGATTAAAACCATTGTCTTGATGTTGCTATTCTCCTCCGACAAAACAAGGTTTCCACACACTTCGGTTAGCATTCCATGATGGCCTCAACAATGATAGTTTTAATGCTCTTCCCTTTAGGCTTCACACTAAAGCAAATCCACACTCCTCCCTCACACAACTAGAGATCTACAACTATGAATAGCTTGATGTTTACTCCAAACTTAATTAGCACTAGCACACCAACATTAACACTAGCTTGTGCTTGGGAAAAATGGGTGTTTATATAACATGAATGGATGGGAAATGGTTCCTCTTCTCATGGAAGAAGGTGTTATCTCTTGAGGTAGTTCCATCCTTATAGGGGAAAGGATCCCAAACTGACATCCTCAACTCCATCCGGCACAACCATTTACCAGACTTCCATTACGAAGCTTCTAGAGCTAGAAGCTTCGACTCCTTATTTAAAAAACTTTCCAAAAGAGGATCAACATGACTTAAACAAAGCTCAGTCACTCCGATCGGCACTAAGGACAATGTTAATCCATACATATCAGCACGAGGAGGACAAGGGTCATTAGCGCCGATCTCGTAAACTCGGAAAAACAAAAGATTTTGGGGAAATTGTGCAAAAGGGAATTGTTCTGCTCATGAAGAGGGACACAATGGGAGTTTATTCATGAAGGGAAAGCATGTAGGGTTCATTGTAGAGGTCCTCCAGGATCAAGGAATGAGGAGTACAGGGACAGTGACAAAATGATGTGTAAAAATCTTCATTGTTTTCTTGTTCTATACCAACAATTATAAGGTGTAAGTCTCTTTTATGGCACTCATGGTCAATTATAATTAATTTATTAATTTCTTCTTTTATGGGTTTAATATCTAATTTATTCTCTGTGTTATTTAGCGCTGAGTTATTATGTAGTTGTTCTTTTAGATTTTTAATCTCGCCTTTCGAAGTGTCATTTTCTTTAACCATTTCTTGTTTCCTACGTTTGATTTCTTTAATTCTACTTTTCATTCCTTGGAGTTCAGTCTCGAGTGAGAGTATTTTATTTTCTAAGGATTTGTGGTTATTTTTAAGCATTGTAGTTAATTCTAGTTTAAAATAGTTTTCTCTTTCTTCTCTCCGTCTTTCTAAATATTTAATGTACTCATAAAGACTCTCTAGGGCAATCTTACTTGGTATCCCTTTGCTAGGGGGGGGTTTAGAAAGGTGAGGAGAAGTGCTCATAGTGGAAATAAGAAAAACTTAACATGATGAGAGTAAGTGGGAATGTATTCACCTGTCAAAGTTGTTTTGAGTGTCCTAGAACCAATGTGAGGTTGTACCGTAGAGGAGCCTCAATCTTCGCTATGTCATTGGTCTCAAATATGAAGAACTAAATCTCAACAACCCTCCTTGCTCAACTTCAGAAACTTGGACATCTGAAGGAGATACTTAAAAAAAAACCCTTGGGTGTGTAATAATACCACAGATGTTAATGAGCGTATGCAAAGCCTCCACTGCTAAGTATATGTTAATTTTCAAGAGCCTCAGAGAAGTACCACCGCAATGATAATGAGAAGTAGTTGTGCCAGATCGTAGAGGTAATGGTTATCACCGCAAAATATCAATATATATGTGACTGCAGAGATCAAATTCTTCTCACCACAGAGATCACCGGGCCACAAAGATCAAAACATTAATTATAATCATACATGACCGCGGAGATCACGAGACTGTAGAGATCAAAATAAACTTATGTCGCAGAGATCTAATTTCCTAAGTATATCTCAATGAAAATTCCATAGAGATCCTTTGGGTTTGAGAAATGAAGAATCTTTGTGTGATCCCTCGCTATGGTTTAACCTTTGCAGAGAATTTGTGACTTGGAGGAAGTGTCGCGGGTTACCTAAGTGCAAGGTTTCGAATTTGAATGGGTCAATCTTATCCTGAGGGACTAGTCGTGGATTTTCTTAGCTCACATAAGGGATTTCAATGGGTTAGTTATGGATTGGCCTGGAGACAAGCAGAGTGGGGGGAATTCAGCCTTGTGGACACTTGCATTACAAACTCATGCAAGGAGGTTCAGATCCAGGAAAATGATGCTTAACGAAGGGGGTTATTCCTCAAGTTGACTTTACTTGAATCTATTTGCACAGGGTGCTAGGGCTTCATGCTACGCCAGGGATCTCTGGGTATGGTGTCTTTCCATTTAAAAAAAATTCTGTAGATATGTCTCACGCAAGGTATCTGTGCAATGCTGCTTGTAAACAAGAGCACATATGAAATGGGTCACCTCCCAGATTATATATATATATTATATATATATATATATAATGAATTATACCTCATTTTACGTACATGATTCTTAGAATGTAAATAGGCTTTGTTACAATAGAATGGACTAATATCATGGGCCTATGCCATCTACTATCAATACCCTATACCAAACATAACTCATTGAAAGGAAATAAAAATATTATACATTTTAATTTACTTTGATTTCATCATAGAAAATATTTAATATTATATACTTACGCTGATAGGTGTTTCTTTTGAATATGTTCACTATGCATTTTCATCTACACTTTTCCTACATTGTCGAAATTTGTTGAGTGAATTAGACTGACTTATGTCTCACCTCCCTTTCATTCCTAAATTGACATATGTCTCTTTATTTTCTTTAGTTACGATGGAAGGCATTTTAGTTATGAGCGGAATGGTGGCCCATGAGCATGGCGACTGGAGAATTCGTCAGTCTTTTATTTGTGTGCTTCAATGCCATATATTATATGTGTAACCCCATTGTTGCAGCAAGGATAAAACTTAGCTTTCTCCAAGCCATTGTATGGCAGAAATTGCTACTGGAAATACATTTGGTAACAACCCTTTGAGTACAAATCCCCCCCTTCCAACTGGTACTTGCACTTGCAGAGGATTGGTTTTTTGAAGCAACAGGTTGTTCTTCTTCACAATAGTAGCAACAAAGGGGTGTGCACATTTCACATGATTTTTACTTGCACTGCAATGGTTCTAAAATAGAAGAGCCCCATGGCCTCAATAAAGAATATCAGACTTCTCAAGCCCCGAGGGAGCAAGAAGAAGATGAGGACGACAAGGATAATTGACTACTTTGTGAAATGATGTTGATAACTATCAACTTTTGGAGTTGAATGTAGTTCATTATCATTAAGAAGCGCATTGGTCCAACAACCATCAAAATTAGCGGTGTAACAATTCCGTTTAACATCAAGTGTAAATGTTGGTTATATTTTCTTGGCTTCCAGTTTCTTCGAGCTAATTCATTTGAACCACTTGTTCCCTTTTATGTCATCACTCCCACTTGATCCACTTCTTAACCACTTTCTTGGATCCTTCTACATTAGCTTCGCATCACATGAAGGCAATAAACTCAAACACTATGTCAACTAATCCATTCCATAGACAAAAATAACATTAATGAAGGATTTGAAGAAGCAAAGCTGAGAAACATACACCTTTCAACAATGAATGGGCTTCACTAGTAAAAAATGGTGGCAATTTAACTTTATTCTTGATGGTTCTATTTTTTACCTTCGGGTTGTTGTTACCAACTTACCAGTGAAGGAAGTGAAGGGAGGATGCAAAATACAAAAAATTTGATGCAAAATACACAAAAGTCTATTCCACCAATATTACCGTGAAATTGCTCCAACCTCAATCTCATCTCACTGGCATACTTTCATGTTTTATGCTTATTCTAGTAATATTGATTAGAGCTTGGGAGCAACCTTATACCTCATGCCATTGGCGTAGTTTCTAAGCAACATTTTTCTTTAAATTGTGAGTACGGTGAAATGGATTAGGCATATATTTATACACTCAGTTGTCTGAAAGAACAAGATGCAATACACTTGTTCCAAAAGGTTGTATGATGGGATGACCCTTTCACCATAAAACATAATCATAAATAATAATAAATGTAAAGGGATTTCCAAGGAATTTATGCAAGAAATCTATATTTCATTATTTATATTTGAATATAAAGTTAAAATTATATCATATATATTGGTGTTTTTCCCAAGTAAAATCATCACAAGGACAATTTTAACATTTCATTTAATAAAATTATTCAAGAAACTTTTAAATATTTCAATTCATAAAATGTATGTTCACAATGTCATGAATGAGATCTTACCATAAGTGTCTATTTTCAAATCATTGCATAAAATGATTTTCCAATATTTGCATACTGCAATATTTCATTTTGTAATTAATTTTGAAGAAGCTATTTTCCTAACTCAATTGGATGAATACAAAAATACGCTCAAATTAGAAGTATTAAACATATTAAAATAAGATTGAAAATCAATTTACAAGCATTGTCTTATTTCCAACAAGGACGATTATAACATCTCAGGCACTTTCTGATCATATTTGTTGCAACTACATTGTTAAGTCCAAAAAGGATTTACAATCTACATATTTGTTGCAACTACATTGTTAAGTCCAGAAAGGATTTACAATCTACACAATATTAATGAAATTAAAAACGAGTGAATAATTTCTTCCCTTTCAATCAAGGAAATGGGCCAAAGCTTTGACAAAGGAGCCCAAGCAAACAACCAATGTCATGGATTAACAAGCAACCAATGTCATGGATTTTGAGTTGGTCACTAAGAAAAGACCACTCTGTGTGAGTGAGAACATTGATGGTAATGGGGTTGAATGGGTGAATATCCATGAATCACCAAATCAAAGACCCAACATAAAACATGTTCTAACCATACTTTAGTCCATTCAAGATGCATAGTTTTTTTCCATACAACATATTTTTTAACCATTTCATCCCCCATTTTGTAGTGTACATGGAAGATCTTCAATGCATCTTTGCTTTGTTGTAACATTTTTCAAACTTTTGTAGGCAAATAGAGAGAATATTTGTATTTTAATTTTTGGGTGCCTAAAACAGTGAAACTAGTAGCTTGATAAATCAAAACTGTCACACAATTTAAGGCAATGTCAGAGAAATATGCTCATCCGAAAGTAATCCTTCCTAATAAGATTTTTATTACTAAACTATTAATTCAAAATGTAACTTTCATAATCTGTTATTATTTTTAATCTACTTCATAAATTTGGAATTAAAATTTAAATAAAAATAAATTTTATAGAAATTAATTAATTTATATTTAATAAATAATAAAATAATATATTGAAAATTTTAAATAAAAATTAAAAATCAAAATATAAAAAACATTACACATAAAAAAAAAATTGAAATGTACACCATGTCCACAAATATGGGTATATTCCTTACTCCTGGTGTCTTAGATTTCAATCTCTTAATCAAGATTCTCCCCAGAATCAAAATCACTTTTTTAGAGAGTGATGATGATAATAAATATTTTTTAAAGGAAAGTTGAGAATTTTTATTTATATATAAATATATATTTTTAATATGTTTTAAATGTATTTAAAAAGGGATAATTGGTATAAAATTTATTACTGTTTGTGGACAATTTAAATATTTCATTTAATAAGTTATTCAGAAATCTTTTAATATTTCTACTCATTAAATATAGTGGCCAATAATTCCAGTTGGAAATGAATGGCGCCACGCTTATAGGATGACAATGACACTGATGAAAATGACAATAAGATTTTGCCAATAAGAGACATGAAGAACTCTAATTGCCCTTCAAATATTTAGAAATCTGATAGTTAATTATTATTTGACCTTTCTCATTTGCATTAGGTTTTTGAAATATCTGAAGATTTTAAAATATTCCAAAATTCCAAAAAAAAAAGCATACCATTAATAAAAAAAAATGGTTGGTCAATAGACTCGCTCTCGGGAATCTGCGGCCGTATGTTTGACGCAGCCAGAACGTATGTTTCACGCAGCCAGAACGTGGCATATTTCCGAATGAACATGGAAATTGTTCTCGGAAGGAGGCGTGTTCTGTTGGTAAACGGTGATCACAATGACACTGATGAAACGTCATTTCCCTTTACTCCCATTAATTTTGTGGGGCTTACAACATGTTTGCTTAGTCGAGAGGTTTATTTTACAATCTATAATGAAGAGATGTGTAAATTTGTGACTTATTTGTGAGTAAGTTAGTTGGTGGATATCAATTTCATATATATTTATATATAGAAAAAAATGTTGAAATAAAATATTTTAATGTTGTATATTAAAAAATATTCAATGCAGGTTATTAATATTGACATATACTTACAAATATATCAATAATAAAAAAACCATTTTAATTTAATTAATTTAATTATATATTTATATATTTTTATGTATATATCATGAAAAAATTAAGTTTTTATTGTTAAAACTTTTATTTGGTCTCATATATACTCTATTTAGCATTCAAAAATATAATTTAAACAATGAAAAATAACACATTGTATTTTTCATTTTAAAGAAATTTGCACTTGAAGAAAGGATCATATTAGATAGGTACTTAAGATGGATTTATGCTAGTGTTTAATAAATCAAGGTGATTTGCGCTTCCAAAAAGATTAAACCTTAGGCACAGTTTGACAACCACTCTCTTTCTACACAAACTATTAATTATGAAAATAGACTCAAAGAGAATAATAATTAATATATATATATATATATATATATAAACTATCTTAAAATCCAGGAGGGGAGCTTGAGAAGACATTTAGAAGACATTTAATAAGAGAAGCATTAATGGTAAACAATAAATCAAGTATACCTGAGTGGACAGTATGTTGCTCCAAGCATCCAAGTTTGACTCTATAAAAAAAGCTAGTGTTTGCGACCATATTTTCACAAAAACCCATATGTGGCAATTTTTAGGTACAAGGGTTTTGATATCTTGAATTACAAAGTACAGAACTATGTATCAGAATACCAAACCATACCAAACCATAACGGATTGCATCCTGTGACCATATTTTCACAAAAACCCATATGTGGCAATTTTTAGGTACAAGGGTTTCGATATCTTGAATTACAAAGTACAAAACTATGTATCAGAATACCAAACCATAACTGATTGGAGCCCTCTTTTTGTTCTCTGTGAGTGTTGGAATTGAGGCATCAAGGTTTATCTCAACCTGGAAACCTCAAACAAGTTAAAAAACATCATTAATGAAAAAATCAAGTCGAAAAGAAAATAGTTTAAAACCCATTGTATAGAGAAGAGAGGGTACTAATCCTCTCTTAAATTACTTGGGAAAAACCTTAAAGTGGGCATGCCCCCAAAATTTCAAATAGTCATAGTCTCATTGGTAAGGAAAATTCAAAAGACCCCTGTAATCAACCTGCAAATACCAACAAGAACGAACCATGGAAGGAGTTTATATATATATGTGTGTGTGTGTCTGTGTATAGATATATACCTTTAGAGAATCTCAAAGGGAAGTTCCAAAATACCCTTAGCAATAGAAATATTAGCAATAAATAATAAATCAAGTATACCTAAGTGGAGGGTATGATGCTCTCGGAGTCTAGGTTCAAATCCTTAAAGAAAGTGAGTACTTGTGACCATATTATTTGCGGAACCCCAAATCAAGGAATGACCACTATTTCTATTTGAGTTAAGAGAATTGCAAGAACAACAACCTTGGTGAGGGAGAAAAATATTCCTTTTGGTTGCCAAACAATAGTGTAGCAATTGTTAGGTACAAGGGTTTGGATACCTTGAATTGCATTCAATTACATAGTACAAGAATACCAAACCATTGAACAAATATATGAAAACAAAATAATAATATCAAAGACAACAAATTGGCAGAAAAGACTTCAAGCCTTAATGTATTAATCAATGTTTAATGATACAAATATTTATAATATAATGAATAAGCCATCCATATCTTCTCACCCTAACACCTCATAAAAGAGATAAAAAAGGAAGATAGAAAATAGGATCTAGGATCTACAAATATTCTTAGGACAAAAATATATCTTAAGATGTCAAATATACAAAGGGGTACATTAGGACTTAATGATGATTTATGTAAGAGGCTAACTTCCCCCCCCCCCCCCCCCCCCCCCTCCCCAATTTATAAGTTCGAGAAATAATACCATAAATGCAATATATACTGGTACCATCTCCAAGCCTTCATGTTGAAACTCCTCAACTTAGCCTCAATGAAGAAATTCTTGAAAAACAACCAAAATTGGATGTCAAAATCTACAATATGAAGAGAGCATAGAAAGAGAAGTGAATCAACTCCAAGTATGATACATCCCTGAAATTTTTTGACAACTCAATCTAATGCCAAGCTGCAATGAAAAATGATCCATATATCCTTTGCTAAGTCAAATTTCCATCTAAGTGAACAAAAATGCTGACAATTTGCTCTCAATCAACATCCTAATCGCTTGCTCACTGAAAAGTTTTTATGTTGTCGAAACTTTCAATCTTACAACTATCATGATCAAATCATTTTCAATCATTTCCCTCCTTTGGTAGCTGAAAGGAAAGAACACTGACCATTTGATTTTTGAACTCCCCTGCTTAAGATGTAGTAGAGCTTTACCATTGTACTGCTGCTTTCATGCACACAAGAGTATCGTTTTCTTTTCATTGTAGACTGCAATATTTGTCTTTATGTGAGATTGAATTCTTCGATAAAACATACATAATCATTTGATTGTTGACAACAACTCCCAAGGATCGATCCATTCATAATTAATATTAAATCTTGCTAGTTTGTTTTGTTTGCAACATTTGTTTGAGAAGCGATTCTTCTTGCCACAATGGTGACAAGGATGGAGATTGAAACAATAATCTTCTATATGACCATTTCTTTGACAATGTTAACATTTTGGCTTTTCTTCATCTTTCTGATTAATTGTTGATGTTACTTGATCGAGAAATCTTCCATTGATGAATTTGATTGGCTTTGAATAATATGGGATATGCAAGTTGTTGTCATATATGTCATATCCTAAAACATATTTATTTTTATTGTATTGAATTTCTTCCCATGGTTTGATCACTGGCTTAGAAAGAGAAGGCTGAACTTTGTCATGTACATCTTCCACACTTGTAGTTGTATTATTGAGTGACTTGAAATCATCTTCATCATTTGAAGTTGTATTGCTGAATGGCTCAGAAACATGACTCTTCTGTTGCAACTCATTTTGTTGTAGTTGTGCATGGCGTAGATATATTTTAATATCAACAAGAGTAGATTTGTTGATTTTCATTGTGTCCTTAATAATAGATAGTATCAGAGTATTAAGTAACTCTAATACCCCTTCAAATTTGGCTATATTTAGAAAAACTTGCAATCAACTTACAAAAAAGGTGTCGCCTTCAACAAAAAACACACCCAATACAAGTCAACTTACAATGATTCAAACAGGTGTTGGGTTTAACCGAGAATGCACCGAGCACAATTCAACTTGATAAATTAACTTACAAAAGATGATGATTTCGTTAATGTGCCTTGATTCGCTAGTACACCATGGCTAATTAGTTACTAAAAAATGACTAAAATTTGCATATAAACGACTATTTTTTAGTTGTTGACTAATAGTAGCTAATTTACATCATCTTATAATGTGACCAAATTTTAGTCGTTTTTAGCTTAGTCATTAATTTGTTGTCTCAATTTTATCATCTAGCATTATATTTAGTTATAATTTTGGTCATTAATTTAGTCATTGATTGCTGCTATTAATGACCAAGTATACCACATATATATTAATATATGATTACCCAAGAAAGCCAATTAATGACCAAATAAATATGACTAAAATGTTGGTCGTGTTATAACATACTATAAATTAGCTAACAATAGTCATATATATGCAAATTTTAGTCATCTTTTGAAACCAATTAATGACTAACGAAATATGAATAAATTTTAGCCATGTTATAAGATACTGTAAATTAACTAGTAATAATCGTATATATGCAAATTTTTCATCTTTAACGAGTCAAAAAGGGAAAAAATACTTGACAACCTTTTCATCTTTTACGAGTCAAAAAATATCTTAAACGTGACTCATCCTTGAGGAATGAGTGTATAAAGGGTAACAAATAGTTTTAGCAATGGTGGAACTGCGCAAAACATGTACTGGTCAAGAGGCTGGCTAATAAAACCACTCATCGTTGCGGTCCCTCAGAGATGGTGGTGATGGAATAAAAAAACCAAGGCTCATCTAGTAGAAATCAACTGATTAAAACGGAAATCACGAGATGTAAATTGGGCATGGGTTTATTTTTACACAAGCTTGAACCATGGGGAACTCTGCTTCAATTCAGTTTCATGTTTACACAAGCTTGAAACGAAAAACTATGCTTGAGTTTGGTTTCATTTTTACACAATATTGAAACAAAAACAAACTATGCTTGAGATAAGTTTGCATGCCCCTAGCATAATGACTCAATTCGAGATACATGCCCCCCAAGCTTCATTTCATTCATCTAGGTGGATGGAATGAAGGTTCATGTTTGAGATCTTGGAAAGGCTTGACTGGGATTTTACGAGATCTTATTCAAAGAATTGATTTGGAAAAGGGAGTTGCTTCAATTTTTAATGAGGTTGACATGGTAAAAGAACTATCCTCGAGACCCTTGTTTCATTTTTTAATGAGCTTGACACAAGACAAAGAACTATGCTCACACCCTTTGTTTCATTTTTAACGAGGTTGAAACAAGACCAAGAACTATCCTCATACCCTTTGTTTCATTTTTTAATGAGGTTGATACAAGAACAAACTATCCTTGAAAGATGATCATGGACCATATGAGAACATGGCCCCCAAGAGGTCCTCACTAGATGGGAGAACTACGTTTTGGGAGGAATACATGTTAGCTGGTACCAATGGCAGATCAGGTTCCAATGCTCCCAGTACATAATGTACTATACCATCTGCATGAGCATCAACAGATGTGGAGACGGAACGGGTAGCCACATAATTGACCTATGGTGGGGAAGGTACTACTTGAAAACAAGATCCGATAGGGGACGATGGCTGTAAAGGAGGCGCTTGGTGACTAATGAACGACAGTTGATTAATAGTCACAATTTTCCCTTCGTGCGGAAAACAAACCACATAGAAAAGTGAAGAAACAAGAGCTCCCATGACATAAACATAGTCGCGTTCAAGGAGAAGATTGAAATATAAGGGACCTTGGACTACCATCATGTCTATATAGATGGTCTTTCCTCCCAAAGTAGTAGGGAACTTCGGAAGGACCCCCAAGGGTTGACTGGTTCCTCTATTGAAAGCCAACAGATTCTGAGTGATAGGCATAAGCCGTGAGGAGCCCAAAGCTTGCCAAGTAGTAGAGGACATGATGCTAATAGATGCACCTTCATCTAATATAGTGCCATGTACTACCATATTATAGGCTTGTACTGTAATCTGGAAAGGCACATAAGATGGAAGGCGGAAAGCATTCAATGGACTCCAATCGAAACAAACAACAAAACTACTTGGTGGGGGAATCATATGATTGCCCCAATGCTCTGCAGGAATAGAAGAAGGACTCTCCTGAACAATCGGGATGGAAGGGTCACTCTATGATTCATGAGAATATGAGGAGACGAGAAGAACATGAGCAGTATGATCACCACTCTCTTCCGGAACAGAGTGAGCAACTGATGGTGGAACTAAGTCGACACTCTTTTCAACCAATGGTTGGCCGAGAATAGACACAAGAGAGTCTCGCTCAGGAAGAGCAGGATGGGCAAGATATGAATCCAATTCAATCTCTTTAGCAACTCGAATAGGGTCAGAAGAAAGCTTCTGATAACCAACAAGAATTTAGGGTTGAGGAGATGCAAGGTTTTCCAAAAATTTGGAAGCTTTATCCATAAAAGGACAAAGGTGAAGAAGATGCTCTCCTTCACATAACCTATAAGGGAATATAATCTTCCCTTTCTTCTTACCATCGTTAGCTGAAGGTGTAGCATTGACATGATCTCCAGAGTTCAACGGGGATGATCAATTTCAGGCCTTGAGACCATGCCTCTAAGACTCTGGGGACGCCAGGACAGTCTCGAAGGAGATGGTCACCCTCACATAGCTTGCAATGGAATCAAACCTTTTGTAGAGGATCGAAAGGTTTGTCGAGAGGAAGTAAGTTTAGAGCAATTAAGCTGCACAGTCAGCCTCTCACTTATCTGACTTCTTCTTCTTCATCTTCTTCTTATTCTTCTTCCTAGCCTTCTGGTTACTAGATTTGAAACTTTCACCAGGCGAAGTAGAAGAGTAAGGTGAATAAATAGGGGAAGAATTCGAGAGGTCAACTTTAGAATCAACGTGCTATGATTCAATTGAAGCATACATTTGGATAGGATTCAGGACACTCGAGAACACCGAGGTCGAAAACAACCAGACAGGTAAACCAATGGTTAACCAAGGAAGAGACAACGTCATGATATAAGGAGCATGAGTGTTTCCAAAAGAAGGAAAAGGACCAGGATTCCCATCCAAGGGGAATCCTTGATTTGTAGGCTCTAGAAATGTTGCCATTGGAATCAAGCTTTAAATAATTACTAAGGAAGATAACTTTTACCAGGAATATTTTGTGGGAAGTTAACTTTAGAACACTGAAACAAAACTTTACCTTTTCATTTTTTAAGAGTCGAGAAAAGGATGAAAGATGACTCTAGTCGCTTTCGGAGTTAACGAACTCAAAAGGACAAGTTCTCAATGATCTTTTAAATTTAACGAGTCAAAAAATACCAAAATTACTGCTAAGGATAATCTAAGCAAAAGGATTACCAGGTAACCGTGAACTGCAGAATACTTCCCGTGAATCGAGAAGTATGGGCACGCAATCTCGCCGAATGTTGTGTTCAGTGTATCACGTTTTCAAGGCATCAGGCTCGGCTCCCTACGGATAAAGGATTGCAAACTAGTAGGGTCTCCCTTTATGTACACGACGGTACGGGGAGCACAAGTCTATACTAGCACTGTTTAGTGCCGAAGCGAACGACAACTGCTAGTTTTAAAGACACCAGAACACGTCTCTAGCCTAGACCACTAAATGTGAGCGTTAAGTTTCAATGCTTCCTTAGGTTAATTCAATAAATTTTAACGGTTGATCTTGAATTAGGTTTCAATTACAAGGCCCTACCATTGTTATCTGGAAAAACTCCTACATGTAGCTATATGAGAAAAGAGATCTTTGTCTTCGATGAAAGTTATCACTAATTGAGAGATAGAGAACACAAAATTAATGCAACAATCCAAGAATGAAATCTTTCACTAATTTATATCCTAAATGCACTTAATCTTCCCTTAACAACAAAAGAAGTTTCATTTCATTTCCAATGCTTATGATGATGCAATTCTAGTTTCTTAATGACGCTACTAATGCAATATTTTCACTTAAGTAAACTAGAATGATGTTCTTCTTTTCATAAAATGCAAAACGAATCTTTCGCATAGAGCACTTTCAATGAAAATTTTTAGAATTTCGAACAAACAAGCATCAATCAAAACCAAAGCATGATAAATCAAACTAAAAGAAACTTCTTCCTTGAATCGAACAAACCAAACACATAAATGATTCAATCGACAAACCAAGCAATGTAATCTATGCTTGGAAAGAGAAAAGAGACACTCGAAATAAGAGAACAAACAAGACTCTTTCACTCATTCAATTGAAAATGAAGCAATGAAGATGGGAGTCTGAAGAAGTGAGTCTGAAGGTCAAGATACACTGCCATGGGAATGGGAGAAATTCAGATTTTTTCTTAATTCAAACACCGGAGCGACTGCCTAACTGACAACTAGCGCCGATTGGCATGATCGGCACGACTGACCAATACTACAACTAGCGTTGATGGCTTGATCGACACGACTGCCTGACTGACAACTAGTGCTGATCGAGGGATTCAAAGAAAAAATAAAAAAGAATTTCAGACGGGGCTAGACTTAACACATCAGAGTGTGGGCTAAACGAAGAAAGCACACAAACCAAGCTAAATGAAGCTTTCTAGTCAGGGAGAACATAGCCTAAACAAGCTACAAGGCATAAATCAAAAGAGCAAGACACACTGCTCGAGATCTGGGGTGAACCCTAATATTCACCTACATGCATCAACATGACTACCTAAGTGAGAACTAGTGCCAGAAGGGGGTCAGTGCGACTGTTCCTGAGCATATCACAGTGATCAGCGCGACTGTCAGCCAAATAAGGGTGCCGAGCGAGGATGCAAGGAAAAAAATAATTCTTTTCAAAAGTTGGGACCAGACTTGCTACTATGAATTTCAAACCCGGATTAGTAAGCAAAGCAAAGTAGACAGAACTAAAGGGAAACGGTGAAACTAGAAAATTTCACACAAAACCATGAAATTCTCAATCAAACAAACAGAAGGATTGGTTCCCATTAGAGTCGCCAATTTGTGGTGAAGTAAAATTATAAGTGTGGACACAAACAATTCCTCTAGCCCGATAGCGGGTCTAGCCACAACCGAGACATTCTATGGAATATTTCCTTAGGTTAGAACCAATTAAGAGGGCCTACATCTTAGTACGCTTATCCCGTTTGGTGATGACCTTGTTTGCTCGCTCTAGCTATCTCTCGTTTCCTTCTTCAAACACTTGAAACAAGTAAACAACAGAAAACAACAACTGTGATAATAGACAAATTGTAATTCAACCTACTTAACAAGCCAAGAAGCATTAAGCCATAAACATGTAATATTACACATTATGTAGGAAATCAATCAATAGTTGCATATATATTGAATCAAGAAGAGATTACAACCATTGTCTTGATGTTGTTATTATCCTCCGACAAAACGAGGTTTCCACACACTTCGGTTAGCATTCCATGATGGCATCAACAATGATAGTTTTAACGCTCTTCCCTTTAGGCTTCACACTAAAGCAAATCCACACTCCTCCCTCACACAACTAGAGATCTACAACTATGAATATCTTGATGTTTACTCCAAACTTAATTAGCACTAGCACACCAACATTAACACTAGCTTGTGCTTGGGAAAAATGGGTGTTTATATAACATGAATGGATGGGAAATGGTTCCTCTTCTCATGGAAGAAGGTGTTATCTCTTGAGGTAGTTCCATCCTTATAGGGGAAAGGATCCCAAACTGACATCCTCAACTCCATCCGGCTCAACCATTTACCAGACTTCCATTACGAAGCTTCTAGAGCTAGAAGCTTCGGCTCCTTATTTAAAAAAATTTCCAAAAGAGGATCAACATGACTTAAACAAAGCTCAGTCACTCCGATCGGCACTAAGGACAATGTTAATCCCTACATATCAGCACGAGGAGGACAAGGGTCATTAGCGCCGATCTCGTAAACTCGGAAAAACAAAAGATTTTGGGGAAATTGTGCAAAAGGGAATTGTTCTGCTCATGAAGAGGGACACAATGGGAGTTTATTCATGAAGGGAAAGCATGTAGGGTTCATTGTAGAGGTCCTCCAGGATCAAGGAATGAGGAGTACAGGGACAGTGACAAAATGATGTGTAACAATCTTCATTGTTTTGTTGTTCTATACCAACAATTATAAGGTGTAAGTCTCTTTTATGGCACTCATGGTCAATTATAATTAATTTATTAATTTCTTCTTTTATGGGTTTAATATCTAATTTATTCTCTGTGTTATTTAGCGCTGAGTTATTATGTAGTTGTTCTTTTAGATTTTTAATCTCGCTTTTCGAAGTGTCATTTTCTTTAACCATTTCTTGTTTCCTACGTTTGATTTCTTTAATTCTACTTTTCATTCCTTGGAGTTCAGTCTCGAGTGAGAGTATTTTATTTTCTAAGGATTTTTGGTTATTTTTAAGCATTGTAGTTAATTCTGGTTTAAAATAGTTTTCTCTTTCTTCTCTCCGTCTTTCTAAATATTTAATGTACTCATAAATGACTCTCTAGGGCAATCTTACTTGGTATCCCTTTGCTAGAGGGCGGTTTAGAAAGGTGAGGAGAAGTGCTCATAGTGGAAATAAGAAAAACTTAACATGATGAGAGTAAGTGGGAATGTATTCACTTGTCAAAGTTGTTTTGAGTGTCCTAGAACCAATGTGAGGTTGTACCGTAGAGGAGCCTCAATCTTCGCTATGTCATTGGTCTCAAATATGAAGAACTAAATCTCAACAACCCTCCTTGCTCAACTTCAGAAACTTGGACATCTGAAGGAGATACTTAAAAAAAAACCCTTGGGTGTTTAATAATACCACAGATGTTAATGAGCGTATGCAAAGCCTCCACTGCTAAGTATATGTTAATTTTCAAGAGCCTCAGAGAAGTACCACCACAATGATAATGAGAAGTAGTTGTGCCAGATCGTAGAGGTAATGGTTATCACCGCAAAATATCAATATATATGTGACTGCAGAGATCAAATTCTTCTCACCACAGAGATCACCGGGCCACAAAGATCAAAACATTAATTATAATCATACATGACCGCGGAGATCATGAGACCGTAGAGATCAAAATAAACTTATGTCGCAGAGATCTAATCACCTAAGTATATCTCAATGAAAATTCCATAGAGATCCTATGGGTTTGAGAAATGAAGAATCTTTGTGTGATCCCTCGCTATGGTTTAACATTTGCAGAGAATTTGTGACTTGGAGGAAGTGTCGCGAGTTACCTAAGTGCAAGGTTTCGAATCTGAATGGGTGAATCTTATCCTGAGGGACTAGTCGTGGATTTTCTTAGCTCACATAAGGGATTTCAATGGGTTAGTTATGGATTGGCCTGAAGACAAGCAGAGTGGGGGGAATTCAGCCTTGTGGACACTTGCATTACAAACTCATGCAAGGAGGTTCAGATCCAGGAAAATGATGCTTAACGAAGGGGGTTATTCCTCAAGTTGACTTTACTTGAATCTATTTGCACAGGGTGCTAGGGCTTCATGCTACGCCAGGGATCTCTGGGTATGGTGTCTTTCCATTTAAAAAAAATTCTGTAGATATGTCTCACGCAAGGTATCTGTGCAATGCTGCTTGTAAACAAGAGCACATATGAAATGGGTCACCTCCCAGATTATATAT
>APFE030837553.1:0-55557 GCA_000404065.3 Pinus taeda | reverse complement strand
GATGAAGAACTTGAGCAAATCGAAAGGAACAACACTTGGGAACTGGTTCCTAGACCAAAGGATAAGAATGTTATCGGAACAAAATGGGTCTTCAAAAATAAATTGAATGAAAATGGAGAAGTAATTAGAAACAAGGCCAGACTTGTTTGTAAAGGTATGCGCAGCAAGAAGGAATAGACTTTGAAGAAACCTTTGCTCCTGTTGCAAGACTTGAGGCCATTCGAATGTTCCTTGCTCTCTCAAGTTTTCAAAACTTCAAGGTATTTCAAATGGATGTGAAATCAGCCTTTCTGAATGGAGACTTGGAAGAAGAAGTATACATTGAAAAACCAGATGGGTTCATTCTTTGAAATGATCCAAATCTTGTATGCAGATTGAAAAAGGCTCTCTATGGGCTCAAAAAAGCTCCAAGGGCTTGGTACTATCTTTTGGATAAATATCTTCATCAACAAGGTTTTTCAAAAGGATCAGCAGATAGCAATCTTTATATAAAAGTTGAAAATGACAAATTGCTAATACTTGTTGTGTATGTAGATGACATTATTTTTGGCAGCAATGAAGAAGAGATGAGTCAAAGCTTTGCCTTGGTCATGCAGAAAGAATTTGAAATGTCCTTGCTGGGAGAACTGACATATTTCCTTGGTTTGCAAATCCAACAAAAGGAAGGAGGAATCTTTTTATCTCAAACCAAGTATCTCAAACAGATCTTGAAGAAATATGGCATGGAAGATGCAAAACCAGTATGTACACCCATGGTCACAGGATGTAGCCTCAGTGCAAATGATGAATCTGCAGCAGTACATCAACCAACCTACAGATCTATGATCGGAAGTCTACTTTATTTGACAGGTACCCGACCGGACATCATGCATGCAGTAGGAATAGTTGGTAGATTTCAGGCAAATCCAAGGGAGACTCGTCTTCAGGCAGTAAAGAGAATTTTCAAATATCTTCAAGGGACACAAAATTATGGCTTATGGTATCCTAGAGATACAGATCTCACACTTCATGCTTATACAGATGCAGATTGGGCCGGAAGTGTGGATGACAGGAAGAGCACAAGTGGTGGTGCATTCTTTATGGGTTCTAGATTAGTTTCTTGGTTCAGCAAGAAACAGAGTTCAATTGCCTTATCTACAGCGAAAGCGGAATATGTTGCTGCTGCATCTTGCTGCACTCAACTCCTTTGGATGATGCAGACCTTGCAGGATTTTCAAATCACTTGTACACCACCTATCTCTATCTTATGTGATAACAAAAGTGCAATTAGCATCTCAAAGAATCTCGTCATGCATTCAAAAACCAAGCACATACCAATCAAGTATCATTTTCTCCGGGAATAAGTGCTTGAACAAAAGGTCAAGTTGGAGTATGTTCCTTCTAAGGAACAAGTTGCTAATATTCTCACCAAACCATTGCCCAGGGAGACTTTGAATACCTCAGGCAAAAGCTGGGGGTTGTTGATGCATCATCTTATTGTTGAGACTCTTCTGATTGTTGGTTGTACGCATGATTCATATGAGGTATATGCGTACATGTGCTGGGTTGCGGCACAGGTTCAGGGGGAGCATATAATGCATTGTTGGCATTATGGAGGATGTACAAAAGGAGATCATGGGAGCTGGTCTGAATATAGCTGCAATATGTCTCTATCTCTTTTTTGGTCATTAATGGTGTCTGGTGGATTATGGTTTTTCTTTGCAGATCTGGTTCATATTCAGGGGGAGCATGTTCTTAGGGGGATCATAACCCTTTGCCCTTGATGTCAAAGGGGGAGAATGTCGCTGAAGTTTTTGAGGTTGCCATCAGGTCCAAAGGGGGAGATACTAGGACTTCCCGGGAGGTCACCCATCCCAGTACTACCCTAGCCCAAGCGTTCTTAACTGCGGAGTTCTGATGGGATCTGGTGCATTAATGCTGGTATGATTGCACCTTTGAAGGTTTGGCTGATTTTCTAGGTCCGTCTTCGATTGAGGGGTTTCTGTAGTCTCCTCATCCTCCTGAAGGATCTCATAGCGATTAGGGTTGCAAAGGCCTTCTCCACTTGGGCCCTGATTGGGATTTGGTGGGTCTCTTTGGTTTCTTTTCTTTCTCTGGACTTCCTAAAAACCCTCTGTGTCTTCTTTTGCTTTGATCTTACCATTTTCATTAGGTGCTTTTGGAAATACATGCTGATTCGAAGGCCACACACAAAACGGGTGCTCATACTTGTGGCATATACAACATCTGAAGGGTATGTGCTTGTAATCCAAGGGCTGCTACTAGACCTAATCATGGTATTCTATCTCTATGAATTTTGGTAATGTATTTATTATATTCATGTAGACACATATCCAAGCTTATGATGTGTACCTTCCCTTCCTTGTGGAGTCTACAACCTTGACAGAGTTTCCAATGGAATTGTCAATCCCCTCTAGGATCTCTAGATCCTAGAAGTCGACCGACAGGGTGAATGAATGAACCCAAATAGGTGTTGGTAAGAGTTTTTCCTGATCAAGGTTGTAAAGTTCCTCCACATGTCTCATAAAGAGGCCTGCGTTGTTGAAAAAGTATGAGCCCTCTTTAAAGACTTATTCCTTGTCTTTTAGATTGGTGAAGGTTACTGTAAAAAAACCTTTAGCTCCTAGTTTTAGCTTGATATGGCCTTTTGGCTGCCATTTGTGGCGGATCCTTTTGACCATATCCCTTTCTACTGGCCAAACACAAATATGCTTGCATATTAGGGCATGATATTTCATACACTTCCTATATGTCTTCAGTTTGTTGTTGGGTATGATAAATCTCGACTTTTTTGTAGCCCTTGGAAGACACTAACCTCTCAAGCATGCTTGCCATTGGGCTCCCAGAACCAGAGGTCCTTTGCTAATACCTCTGCGATGGCTAGCAGCCACTATTCCTTGGTTATTTTCTTCTCCCACCACTACATTTTGGTAGGAGGGGATCTCTCCCCCGTGTTTCCATACTCATACCTCTACCAGCTAGCCTGCATGTGGTAGGTATGAGTGATAACTTCTTCTGACTCTGAGGTTTTTCTGTAGGGATGTCAGGGTTTGTAGAATAAAACCCTAGCCAGGACGCAACCCTCATAATTTCAAGGGTAAAGGAATAGTTAGTTACCTACCCAGAGTCTAAATTGTCAGGGATGACTTAGTAGTAGTTGGTGAGACACTAGAATATGAAGAACAACCTTGAATGGGTTATGTTGATGCTATTCCAAACACCCTCCAAAAATTTTCCTACACTTGAATTTTGGAGCCTACTCGGGATACCACGATTTTTCATTCCATGTGAATCATATTCACTTCATGGTCAGTTGATGTTCTACTAAGCTCTCAAATCTTCTTTTCAGATTCTAAGTGTCAAATTCACTTGCTCATACATGCTCAGTCCTTGATAAATTCACAAATACACTTCTTTCTATGCAATCTTAGATAGGCATTGTGTAGCTCCTGAAAGTAAGGCTTGCACAATATCTAGGAATAGTTCTTGCACAATGTTTAGCATAGTAAGCTATGTAACATATCTTGATAGTCAATGTGCAACATCATTTGAAAACCTCTCTCACTTTCGATTGTAATTGTTTCATCATTCCAGGGAGTTTTCTGGATTGTCTCTTTTTTGCACCTTGGATTTTACAAGTGTCTCTTTAAATTTTTTGGTTGTTATTTTTCCTTGATTTTATTATAACAAGTGTTTCTTTCACTTTTTACTTTATTTGCATGTGTCACTTTAACTTTCTTTAGATTTTGGAAGTGTCATTGTCACTTTTTCTTACTATCGTAAGTGAATCTTTTAACTATTGCCACTCATGTATGTGTCTCACATTTTTTCATCAATAGAGGCATGTCTAACACGCTATACCATATTATATGGTCCTATATATCATAATAATATGCACTAGAAACATTCCTATAGTTTAGCGCACTTTCTTGTCATAGTCGATACTTTTATCGTAATTTGTGTTCTAAGTGTCGCAACTACATTTCAATAGTCACACTTAAAAATAAGTGTCGCTTTGTTTTTGTTTCAAGGTGTGATTTTTGGTTATTATTCCTTTGCATTCCCCTGGATTTTATTTATTCCCTTCATGTGTATGATCTATGTTTGAGTCTTGTTCATATGCTTTTTCCTCTCTTACTCTATTGGTCGTACACTTAGCCATGTTGGAGTTCTTCTTGGTCCTCCTATCCAGTGAAATTTATGAAGGCATTAATCCATCCCCAGATGATGAGAAATACCTATTAATGAGCCTCATTATTCAAACCTTTACCTCCTAGACTTCGACACTGATCATTTCTCAAGGCAACTCCTATAATTTCACATTGAGAACCTTCAAAGCATGCTCACTAACCCTTGCTACTTGTACTAACTCACTACACTAAGCCTTGATCAGTTCTACCTTGTGTAGCACATGGAGAACTTATAATTAATATAAAGGAAATTCTCCATCCTATTTCAATGGAAAACTATGAAATACATAGGTTCCCTCTCTTTCATAGTGCAATGAGAACCTTCCTGGAAAAGTGACTTCGCTTTCTGTTGCTTGCCGTATCCATCTACACAATCCTCTCTTCCAGAGAGCATCCCTCTATGATTGTCAAATTTACATTTAATAGTGAATCCACATCTAAGCCACAGAAATCCTCAAATGGGAAATCATAGGATTCTACCCCTCAAACATTATATATTACCTAGTTTTTCCTCCTCTGCTGACTGGAACCCTTCACTGCATCATGCCTTGTTATTCCTTGTCTCCCTCTATGCATTGTGTAGTTCTAGTGCCTAGTGAAGCCTTCCTCAATCATTGTGAATCTCAAATACACTATCATTGTATCCCTCTACATTTAACCCTAAGCACTTCACACTTTTATTCAACAAGCTCATCAACCTTTCCTCTTACACTTGCTCACTATGTTGGACCCTGAAGAGCCCCTCCTTATAGTGCATTTCACATTTCTAGTGAATAGTGATGTCTTCGCTCAGCCACTACTAAGCTTAAATATGTAATTCCTAGCAAGTCTCTCTCTCTCATCTCTTACACGATTCCATCACAATCATCTTATTCCATGAGAAAAGTAGGGGTAGAATAGATGATTTCCAAATGATCTTAACTTTGCATGGGTGAACTTCATTGGCAGGTGTTCGACCTCAACAGGGAAAGTTGATGCTCAAGGAAGATGTCAAGGAGAATAAACAAATAAGCACTTGTAGAGAAGAAGCAAAATGAATAACCATCATGAAGACATGAAGAGATCTTAGACCATGACAGAATGAAGATATGTCATGATGACTAAGAATCTCCCACCACTGATCTAAGACCCTTTGGAGGGTGAAGATGAAGTATATACCATATCTATCATCAAGAATTCAAGACATAGTATAAAGGAGAGGCACATGGCATGGATACATCACAATGAAGACTTATGTCATATTAGGAAACGCATGGCCTATCAAAGAGTTACCACATATTCCTATGTTGTCCATGTATTTTCCCACATGTTGTGGAATGTAATTATGTATTTTCAAAAAAATGACAAATTGTAAATGTGTGGAATTCAAATAGTCACATGTGGACCAAAGAGTCATTAGAAGTTCAAAGGTCACTTAAGAGTCCAAGAGTCATAAGGGATATGAAAGGTCATTCCTATTTCTATAAAAGAAACCTCATAACTTAGTAAAATGGATTATTGGAGGCTTAGATTTTGGAGAGCTAGCATTGGCTTCTCTAGCTTGGCATAGAAGAGAGAATAATTCTTTGGGAGAAGCAAGAAGTGACTTAATGTTCCACTATTGGAGCTAATGTCTCGCCATTGTAATTATTTACTTGGATCTTTCACTTAATCATCAAAAATCTCATTGATCCAACAACCTTTCATGTATGTATCATGAACATTGTAAAACTAATATTTGGATGTTCTTGGTATCTATTATGTTCATTTACTAAAGAAACTTAACTACTTCATCGGATTTGGTGCTCATCTTGTTGAATGTGTGTTGTATTTGATTTAATGATCGTTGTCTCTATGTGAACTACTTCCCTCTAGAGTTAACATATATTTCCTTGCTCTCGTGTGCCTCTCTTAGGATAGTAGTATTACCTTCTAGAGACTCACTCTTTTACTCTCTCTCATGAAAGCCTCCTTTTACACATTGAAATTGGTGTTTCATAGTGTCAACGTATTTGTTGATTGCAAAGGTTATGTGCATTATCTCTTAGGTTATCCATTGCAGTCAAGGCACACCTTTGAGTTATGGTGGTTAGGGTGATACTCTAGCTAGGGCTGCTACTCCAAATGGTGTGAGTTCTAATTAGGACTTCACATCAGGGAGACCCCCTATTATTGGTGGAATCCAACACTGTCAGTGGATTTGGTGGTATAAGGAAGGCTAAATGACAAGTTGTTACCATCAAATCTGGTTTTAATCTCTTATATTAAATGGTTCCTTCCCAAATCATACTCGCAAGGATTTTCTAATAGATCCAATTTTAAAATTTCAATCCTTGTGGACCTTTTTTATAACTTGTATCAATTAAAGTTTGATGGCGAGTGTGAAATATCCATTGCTCAAAATACATCTCAATTCCTTAAGTTTTATGAATCTCATGAAGTAGATTGTGAAGATGTTTCTTACATATTATTCACCCTCACACTTGAAGGTCAAGTTAACTGATGGTGTCATACCTTACCATTTGCTTCCATTGTTTCATTTGAACAATTCTTCAAGGACCTTAATCAAGCCTTTGATAGGTATGATAATTGATATTTTCTTAAAAGGATTAATCAACTAAGAATAAAGCATAATGAGTCAATTGAGGATTTTTATAATAGATTCCTTCATTTTTATTATGAGTTTCCTGAATGTTATAGACATTTTTGGGTAGCAACCACAATCAAAAATGTCCATAAACCAAGGGATCCTAAGTCCCTAAAAGCGTTGCTTCACTCCCTAAAGGAACAAGGTCAGCTGATTACATCATCTCCCAGAAGTTCTCCACAGAAAACTGCTCAGAACTGGTCAAAACTGGACCATACATAATGCTCAGTGCAGAGGGTGCGATGCATCTCACCTACTCAGTGTAAAGGGTGCGATGCATACTGGAAAGCCCTTCTATAGGGTGCGATGGGCGAGAATGGACAAATGGAAGGGACAGTTTGCGAGGTGGAGGATCATGGAATCTTCCAGAAACTTCTCCTCTGACACTTGCGTCTTTGAATTGGCCCAGGGATGAGTAAGAGATCATCAATCTCCAAGTGGAATCAAGAACTATTAGAGAGAGGACACTAATCAAAATCCCATAAGTGACTCACCCCCTACAATCATCTATATATGGATCCCTCATCACAGAGATCCAGAGGCTGGAATCTTGTATCTTGTAAGGAAGTGTTGTTGGTTTCCTGGTGCAACATCATAGCGTTGGGTGATCTAAGCTTTGCATGAGGTGAAGAAGGGATTTCTTGCTGGAGGATGATGTTGGGTCAGAACAACTGGTTGTAATCCTCTTTGCTATTCTTGATATTAATAAAGTTATTCAAGTTTTCCTCCACATTCTTATATGTTTGATGATATATGAATTTGTGTGGCCAATACATATCTGGTCTTGTATTGCTTATGACTGTAGATCTTTGTTCTTCGATAGCATTATGCCGCTTTGATTCCACAAGTGCTCTTTGAAGCTGGGCAGAACAAAGAGGAGTGGAAAATATCTGTCAGAAGGGAGAAGAACTAAACAAGGAACCAAGTGCAAGATTGAGGTTGGTGTCCTTTGTTCTCCTCTTATCTACTTCTCATAAAGGAAAGAGAAAGTAGTTTTAGTTTGTTTGTTTCTAAGATAGCTACCAGTCTTAGTGGGACTAGTAGCTCTGAGTGGACACTAGATTTCCCGATAACATTGAAGAAGATACATATTGGGAGTTATTTAATGAAAAGTTTCAACATTTGGTTAAAATCTCTATAGAAAAGCTTGAATTTGAATCCTTAGGTGATTGTGCTCCCTAACATTTACCAACCCTGACACACCTTTAATTTCAGAGGAGGAATCTACTATCCCTTTTGTCCCTTGTCCTCCTCCATGTTCGTTTCCCAATAATGAAGTCTCTAGTGTTATTGTCAAAATTGAGAAATCTAAAAATCATATTGACAGCTCATTCATCCATCCTGATTACATATCTTTGGTAGATATTTTGATGAATTCATGAAGTATAAGCTAGAAAATGATCCCTTTATCTTTAAATATAATGTTAACACTCATATCTTCAATATTGAATCTAATTTGATTGAAAGTGTGATCTCCTCAAGGGATACATATCATCCTCTATCATTTTTATTGATGATCCCTTTCCCGTTGATCCACTTGATCAGTCTCCTTCAAACTCTCTTGATTTTTAGTGTTCCAATCGAAACAGTGATCAGGTGCAAGGTAGTCATATTTCACAAGTAGAGGAGGAGAAAGGTGGAGTTTCTTTTGATCTCTCTTCACTCTTTCAAAATCCTATATGTCAAGATGATTTTCCTCCATTCTTGGCTGATTTAGAATATAGTAATCTTGATAATTTATCAAATGAAATCAATTTTCTTAATCCATCTAAATTATTGGATAACCATCATATGATCATTCTGATGATGATGACTCCAATGATGCATATGATGACGAACACTCGAGTGTACCAAATGATCTTTCAATTTCTCAAGAATATTTTGATTCATAATATTTAGACCTAAAATTTAACTCAGTCAAAGAATATTTTCTTATGGAAACTTCCTCTTCATATGATTATTCCCTGAGTCCTATTTCTTGTAATTAAAATATGCCATGCTCTTCAAATACCCCACTCGATCAACAAAATTATTAATTGACAGAAGGTAGTGAGGTTATCGATGATTAAGAAGAAATTAATGAAATCATTGAGCATCTATTTTATTCCTTATCATTTTCAGTCTTGTGTGAGGAAAATTCTTCATTTCATGTTACTCATGAGATTTATCTATTATATCCATCCGTACATGTGAAATTAGAATAATCGTATGACCTGATTAACCTATTTCTCTAGGTTGACCAATATGATACAACCAGTGATGTAGATGGCTTCCATTCAGATAGCAGTGATCTTGTTGCAATTACTAGTAGTAGTTGTCCACACATATTTCACAATCTGATCCAGTCTTTAAAATGCAATTCTACAAACTTTGAATGTTTTGAGACTTGTTAGGAAGTCGAGGCACTTCCACTTATTATGATGGTTATGACAGTTTCAGATGAATCTGGTGAGATCCCTGAACTAATTCATATCTGTATTTTCTTGCAAAATTATTTTCCTTGCATGAATTCACTGAATGAAAACTCCTTTTTGAAATATTTTTGGTATTTCGGATATAGCTTTTCTAATTTTAAAGATTTTTTCTGATCGGATAAAGTATTTTGTCTCAGTTGATTCATCTACGTGCACAGATCTTGCATCGAACTCAGGTTTGGAGTGTATATATTTCATGGATGCACAAAGTTATGAAGTTGATCATTTTAAATATTATCATTGGTTGAAGGATTTATACCTGCCAGATAGTTTTGAAAATAATCAACTCCTAGTATTTATTGTGAATGTTATGATGCTAATAATTTCCATTATGGTACAAGATATCCTCTTGAGTGTTAGTGAATTCTTGAGTTATTTGGTGAATCAAATTCCCTTTTTTTTCTGGATTAATTCCCTAAGATGATATGCATGTTTACCCATTGTATCCTAATTGGTTTCATGTATTTTTTATACCAGCATTCATTTTCAATTCTTCTTATGATTCTGATATTGTTTCAGTTTGTAACCTGTTATAAGAAAATGGTTTGTTTCATTCAACATGCAAGGAATATGGTTCTATCGTTCAAAGTGTTTGTGAATTTTTTCAAAATGGTCTATCTATATTGTCCACTAACCAAGAATATTATTCCTTAATCAACCCATTTGATCATAATTCTGGTCCTAACAAATGTCATTCAACTAATCATTTTCCTCGAGTATATCTAATGATAATTGTTTTACCTCATTTGATCTTTATGGTTTATCATCTCACTATTCAAGAAATTTTCAAGAAGTTTTGGCACTTCAACCTTTGCTAATGGTTATGTTAGGTTCTTAAGGACTTGAAAAGTCTTCTTAACATGATCAAGTCAAATTTATTTCACAAGATTCTTATCCTGATTCCATGCATTAATTGAAAATTAATTTTCTCAAGGGGTTTAGGATTTTCAAGAGGGTTGTTTTGAATTCCATGATATAATCTATTATTTTTTGGAATCATGTTACTTAGCAAGCCCTATTGTTAATAATAAGATTTGATATTTCCTGATGTTTTGTAAGAAGGGCAACACAGATAAAGGTACATTCACAAGGAGCCTTCAAGGTTTATTTATTTATTTTTGTTCTAATCGAAATGGTAAGGTTGTAGGGTGGTTAAATTTAGTTGTTATCGCACATTTCTTCCAACAAGAAAGACCTCCAATCTATTTTGTGGGTTATTCAAGTTATTATCTTCTATTTTGCACATAGTTCTATATCGGTTTTAGTTGCTCGTATTTTTGTGTCTTTAGGTTGGGAACAAATTCAGTGGCTACATTGGAAATTTCATTATTCTTAGACCTCACTTTATATCTAGTTAGGTTAGGAGTAGGTCTAATTTCATTCTAGTTTCCCTTTTACAATCATCCTACACTTGCTCTCCTTTAGTGTTTCCTTTGTTTTCTTACTTTTGTCTTGCATGTAGCTTTCTGTTTAGTTATATATTTGCTTTGTTATTTTTATATTGTTTCCTTGTTTTGTTTTGTCTTTTCTTTCATGTTTTGTTTAATATGACTCTGCATGAAATATGTTCCTTTTTGGCCCAAGATACAATGTGGCAAAGTGTGAAAAGGTACGAATTTGACATCAAAGAATTTTTGGCTAATATTTTACCCTATTCTCTATTTGGGTTTACATATATTTTAAAGTCAATGATGTCTGAATGTAAAATATGATTCTTTCAAATGGAAATCCATAAGTAGAATCACAATGCCTATATATATTCTAAGATATTCACTCCTTAACTTGGTATTGTAATTAAATGTTGTTTTATATGTCGATCCAATCAAGTAGAGAAGGGAAAGGGGAAAATAAATAGCAAGCATATCAATTTCAGAGGTATGCATAATTTTCTCTATAGGAACAACCTCTCATGATCTCAATAAGCTAGGATCCCTCTTCCACCTCAGCAATATAAATGCCAATAAAATTCTAATAAGCTTAAACTTATAAATAAAATAAAAGGGTGAAAGAAGAGAAAGGATTTTTGCATAGATAGGTGAAGCAAGCAACTTCACTGGGTACTGATGAGGCTCGCTGGTAGGGAAGAAATGATTTTACTCATCTAGTGACTCTATAGGGCTACCAAATAGGTTAGCTAGTAGCAAAGCAACACCAAAGATGAAAGATAAGACTCTGGCCATCTTAAACTAGCAATTACATATTACGCTTCTCCTAGACCGAAACAATCATGATATGGTAATATTTGTAAATGTGTTTAACCAAGAAGAGGAACAGAGGAGAATAAATCCATAATTAGGTCAAATGGGAAAGCCAAGGTGAACAACATGATGAATCAATACTTCCTGAATGTTTGAGACCTTGCACTTAAGGGTAAAAATTAAATAGAGAAGTTGTAGTTCTACCAGTGTGTTGCCAAGTGTTGACATTACGTCAAACGCCCTCCAAATGTTTTCCCACACTTGAATATTAGAGCCTAATAAGGATCTTACAATATATTTTTCCATGTGAATCATAGTCACTTCATGGTCATTTGATGTTTTTCAAAGCGCTCAAATATTTTTCCTAGATTCTAATTGTCAAAATCACTTGCGCATACATGTTCAGTCCTTGATAAATTCATAAATGCACTTATTTCTATGCAAGCTTGGATAGACATTGCACAACTCCTAAAAGTAAGGCTTGTGCAATCTTTAGGAATAGTGCTTGTGAAATGTTTAGTACATTAAACTGCACAATCTATGCTTACAGTCAATGCACAACATCATTTAACATTCTCTCTCACTTCCAGTTACAACTGTGTCATCATTCCAGTGAGTTTTCTCGATTGTCGCTTTCGGGCACATTTTATTTTACAAGTGTCACTTTTAGTTTTGTGGCTGTCATTTTTTCTTTGTTTCATTTTAACAAGTGTTTTTTTATATTTATCTTCACTCTGGTATGCGTTTATTTCATTTTATTTAGCTTTTGAAAGTTCGATTTTCACTTCTTCTTATTGTTGCAAGTGTTACTTTTAACTATTTCTAGTTCACTATTCTGAATTAGATGGTCCTGTATATCATAAGAATATGTGCTAGAAACATTCTTATATCTTAGTGCACTTTTTGGTCACAGTCGACACTTTTGTCGCAAGTTGTGCCTCTAACTATCGCACTTAGAAATGAGTGTCACTTTATTCTCTTTTCAAGGTGTTATTTCTAATTATAAGTCTTGTGCATTTCGATGGCTTGTATTGATGGCCTTCATGTGTGCGATATATGTCTAAGTATCGTTTGGATAGTTTTCCCTCTCTTACTCTACAGGTCCCTCACTTAGCCATTTTGGAGTTCGTCTTGGTCCTTTTGTCTAGTGAAAGTTATGAAGGAATTAATACACCCACAAGTGATGAGCATTACCTATTCATGAGCCTCATTGATTAACCTTTTCCTCCTAGATTTTGGAACTTATCTTTTCTCAGGACAACTCCTACAATTGCACATTGAGAACCTTAAAAGCATGGTCACTAGCCCTTCTTTCTTGTACTAACTCACTGCAATGAGCCTTGATCCATTCTACCTTGTGTAGCACATGGAGCACTTTTATTTAATAAAAATGACCTTCTTCATCCCTTTGTAATGACAAATTGCACAATACATAGGCTCCCTCTCTTTCAAAGTGTAGTGAAAAACTTCGTGGCAAAGTGACTTGAATTTTTTTGTCTTGTCTCACCCATTTGTGCAATCCTCTCTTCCAGTGAGCCTCCATATTCACATTATGAATTTATAGTGGATAGTAAGTCAAACTCTAAGCCACTGTAGCCCTCAATTGCACAAGTGCAAGAATTGCACACTATGCAGTTGTAGTGCCTAGTCTTACCTCCTATGTTGATTGGAACCCCTCCCTGCGCCATCCCTTGATCTTATTTGTCTCCATCTATGCATTGTGTCCTTTTAGTGCATAGTGAGGCCTTCCCTTAGTCACTTTGAATCTCAAATATTCTATCACGACCTACCTCTCCCTTGAGCCATACACACCTTGCACTTTCAATCAACAATTTTATGTAGAATCTACGACTATGGACATAAGTATCTTCCCTAGCCCTGGTGGACTAACATAGAACAAGAGAAATACAAGGAGACTAATATTTTCCTTAAAGTAAATAGATAATGTGATTAATATTACTTGTAATCTATCATATGCTTCACTCCCTTGGTGTGTATGCTCCAATCCTAGCTTCGATCACTATAATTAAAACTTGCACAATCAAACAACACAATCCAACAACCTATGTAATCTATGTAGCCTCATCTAATCACTTTATTCAATATATCATCATGCTATTGAAATATATGAAACCATAACATCATATATAGGAAAACAAAGAAATATTTTCATTAACAAAAATGGAGTGAGTTACAACCTAAAATAGGTGGTGATCTTGTAGAAGAGCTCCTCCAAGTTGAATTTTCCTTTCCTTGTGATAAAGTGCACCTCTAATCACCCTAATGCATGGAATGATACCTATCACATCAAAAAAATAAGGTTAGAATCACTCTCCAAAATCTAACAACAACCAATGAGATGCTTTTGGAATGAGGTAAATATATAGGAAGGAGAGGTAGTTCATGAATTCTTATCCATTTACCAATATAGGCTCGAGATCCAAAATTGATGGGAGGATGAGCTCAAGGGATAATATGATGATTTCTCCAAGGTGGAATTATATAGGATTCAAATTTTTATCTAAGGTAAATGGTTGAAACAACCTTTAGAAGCTTCTGGAAGAGAAAGATTCAGAATTTATTTTATTTTTTCCTGAATTTCTAGAATCAACACACCTGCACAATTATGCAAGGTGAATGGCATAACACCTTGAGAGAAGGAGAGACTGCATTGCAAGCCAGCTGCTCCATTTTGAAAGGTGTGTTGGTCCTTAAAATCATTTAAAGGAAGGATTTAAGGGCATAAACTCAGGGATTATAGATATTCATTCTTAGGTCTTTGTGCAAGGATGATGACAACATGTTGAAGGATGTGAATTGGTCCTATTTAAATGCCTATAGACTAGATGAGACAAAATGACCTATAACAGATTTCCCCCTAAAGTGAAAAGTCATAAATTGAAATTGATGAATGAAGTGATTTACATTGTGGCAATTTAGGATCAAGAATAACTGGCAAGATCATCATCAGCTATAATACGTTTACATCATGACATCTTTGTTGAGGTAGGCATACCCGTACTCAACACTTAAGCTAACATTTCATGTACAATGATCAAAAGACACATCCAAAGATGAAAAATGGGGGACCCATGAATGGATGACTATCTGTATGATCATATCCATTATACATTGTGATCTTGTATTACTCATGAAACCGCAACCCGGATGGATGAAACTAGATTCAGGGTTTTCTATCTCATTCACATGACTAACCAATGTATGAGTCTAACCATGTGAATTAATGAGATGAGGTCGAACAAGGTATACACCATTTGATTACTCTCCAATGATGTAAGTCATTAATAGATGTGAGAGAAACCACAGATGATGTTAATGGCTCTCAAGGTACTTTAGTACAATCTGTATGATGTGAATAAATGAGTTGATGTCAAACACCACACAAAATCTTTGGGTCAAAGGCCAATCATGTAAACCTATCATTGAGAGCAAGGAAACTTGGCATTGGTGTATGCAAGCACAAAGGTACCAAGGGTTGTTTCCAATTCAGATTCCTAGATAATGAGTTGACGTCGACAAGAAGTGACCTATCATAGGAAGGACTTGACATATCCCCCATCAATGACATGAAAAAGGTATGCTGATTTGAGATAGAATGATCAGAATGATGCTGATAGGGAAATAGATCTGGAAAGATATACATGGAATGAAGGCTTAAGAGTATTGTAGTGGATATTAACTAAATGAATTTTCTTGATCATAGTAGTGACACTTAATGAAGTTGGCAACATTGACCCAAAACCAAAAATGGAGGCTTTGAAAAGGCATGATAAACCATAAGACAAGTAGATTTCCCAACCCAACGACCATGGGGATGAATTAGAAGAGTGTAATGTTCAAGAGTGACTCACTGCCATTAACAAAACAGAGTACCCTATTTTCCCAATTTACCCAACCATATTGGTCAATACCTCTTTATTTTTTAATAAGCTTGAGGAGGATAACATATGCTTGATTTGTAAGTTCATCCTTCAAATGAATCCCTATGAGATATTTAATGAACCTAGAGAAGGTGTGGTTTAGTCTTGTCATGATTGACGAGTCCATCATTTTTTTATGTTTTTATAATTCCAGTGAAGGTGAAAACTTGTCATTTTTTCATGTTTAGAGAGTTTGAAAAAGAGGTGAAAAATAAAACTATAGATGTTCCTTTCTATGGACAGTCCCTTAAGTCTAAAAAGGAAGAAAATAATACCCAAGAGAACCTATTAGCCATTTTTTACTAAGGTATTCCTTTTTCGTAAGTAGTCTATGGGTTCAACTTATATTGAGTAGGAACCTCTTAATTTACTTTAATGAGTTCGAAAAGACAAGTGCTTACAAATCTTTTCATATTTTGGGAGTCTGAAAAGATCTTAAAGTGGACTCCTCCTAGAGGAATGACTGGTATAAATGGTAACAACTAGTTCCAGTGATGATGGAACTACTCAAAACACATATATGTGAATAGGCTAGCTAATAAGACCACTAGTCACATCGGTTCATCAAGAAAGGGTAAGAAAACCAAGTGAAAGTGTAAGATTGGCCAAAAAGATGGTGATGATGGAAAGAGAAAACCATAGCTCATCTGGAAAAATCAGGCTAATAAAAATAGAAATCATGAGAGTTAGGATGAAAATGGTTTCATTTTTTACACAAGATTGGAACATGGAAAACTATGCTTGAAATAATTTTGCATGCCCCCACCATAATAACTCAATTCAAGGTTAATTCCCCCAAACTTCATTTCTTTCACCTAATAAGAATATCAATTACTAATAGGTGGATGAAATGAAGGTTCATTTATGAGATCAAGTGAAAGACTCGACTTGGAATTTAGGAGATCTAATAAAAGAATCGAATTGGAAGGAGATCAATTTCATTTTTAAATGAGCTTGACACAGTAAAAGAACTACGCTGAAGACCTTGTTTCATTTTTAAAGTAGATTAACACAAGAAAATGAACTCTACTTCAAGATCCTGTTTCTTCTTTTTAATGAACTTGACACAAGAAAATGAAACATTGCTCCAACACCTTGTTTCATCTTTTAGTGACCTCAACACAAGAAAAAAAACTCTACTCTGAAAAATTGATCATGATCTCTAGAAGACCATGACTTCCAAAGGGTTATCATAATATAGGAGAACAATGCTCTGGAAGTGATAAAAGGATCCAATGGACAAATCAAACTCCAATGCCCCCAGTAAATGAGGCATTATATCACCTATTAGGTCATCATTATACACACGCATATAATAGGTTGCCACATAATTAATCTATGTTGGGGGATATACCATTTGCATATAAGGAACATTTAGGGAATTTGGTTGATTGGGAGTTAAATTAGTACCAAAAAACGAAATTTGGTAAATGGTAATGATTCTTCCTTCATGTGGGAAACACATCACATGAAAGAGTGAAGGGACAAGAGCTCCCATGACATGAACATAGTCATGCCCAAGGATTAAATTAAAATCCAAAAGAGCTTTAACTAGCATCACATTGATATAGACAATCTTTCCTCCCAGAGTAATAGGAAACTGAGGAAGGATCCCTGATGGTTGACAGGTTCCTCTGTTAAAAGCCAGAAAATTCTCGGTAATGAGCATAAGATGCAGAGAACCTAAAGCTTTCCAAGTAGTTGAGGAAATAATACTAATATATGTGCCTTCATTTATGATTGTGATACCTACAACCACATTATAATCTTGTATTGTGATCTGGAAGGGCACGTAAGGAGGAAGACAATATCATGCCAATGGACTGCAATCAAAGGAAGTGACTATACTACTTGGAGGGGGTACCTTGGGAATGGGAGAACTACCCATTTATGCTATGGGAATGGGATAAATTCTCTCCAATGTTTTGGGAATGGGAGGATTTCCCCCAGTGCCATGGGAATGGGAGAGTTATCCCCTAATTCATTGGAACCTGAAGAAACGAGAAGAACCCGAGGAGTATGACCTTTACTCTCTATGGGAAAGGTATGATCAATTGAAGGTGGAGTTGAGTCAGCCATTTTTTCAACCAATGGATGGTTGGGATTTGACTTATGGGATTTACGTTAAGGGAGAGTGGGATTGATTAGATTTATATTTTGATCAATCACTTCATAAACTAGTGGAGGATTAGGGAAAAGATTCTAGTAACCAATAAGTAGTCGAGGCTAAAAAGATGTAAGGTTTTCCAACACTTTTGAGGCCTCATCCATATCGGTACAAAGGTGAATATGATTATTCCCTTCACATAACCTATAGGGAAACTTGACTTTACCCTTATTTCCATGAACCTTACTATCACTAGTTAAGGGTTTATCACCAACATTATCTCCAGAAGTTGATTACAAAGGACGATGTGAGCCTTTAGACAATACTTCTAATACCTTGGGAATACCAAGTAATATCTAATAAGGTGGTCACCCGTAAATAACATACAAGGGGATTTAACTTTGTGGGGTTGATTAGAAGGTTCCTCCATAATAGTTGCACGGGTAGCAATGGTTTCTTGGTTTCCCCTGCTTATTTTGCTTCTTCTTCTTAGCTTCCTAATTACTAGAATCAAGACTTTAACCAGATGAGGAGGAAGAAATGGATGAAGAAACAATAAGTGAAGAAGGCAAAGTGTCAACTTTAGGATCAACTTGAGGTTGATATTATTTAGGTGGAGGAGAACTTGGTTGAGAATAAGTTTGGACATTTGGAACCATAGTGGTCAAAAACAACCAAACTAGCAAACCAATGGTAAATTCGGGAATGAACAACATTTCCATATAAGGAGTGCCAATATTTCCAAAAGAAGGAAAAGGACCAGGATTCCTGTCAGAGAGATTTCCTTGATTGGCGGACCCAGGAAATGTTTCCATTAGTGTCAACCTCTGATCTACTAAGGAGTTGTTCCATGGTAAGGATGTTGTTCTGCATCAATTAATTGATTTTAGAAATTAACAACACAAAATAAAATAAATGGGTAAATTAGGCAAAAGGTTTACCAAGCAACCATGAATTGGAATATACACCTTGGAGAACCAAGGAATTAATGTACGTGTAGGAAATCTCCACGAAAATCATGTCCAGTGTATCACAGTGTACAAGGCGACCGACTTGGTTACTTATGGATGGATAGCAATGTAGGGTGGACTTTCGAAATATACTAGATATTACGTGGAAGTTCAATCCATAGTAGTGTTTTCTAATGCATAAACATTTGATGAGAGTGTTCCCATATACTTATCATATGTGGAAGGCCATCTGATATACTCGAAGGTATGTGGAGAACGGTTTGATACACTTACGTACATGGAATGGGATATCACCCTTGGATTGTAATGCTGGAAAAAATGACAAATCCTACGTTTAAAGATGTCGGAACACATCTCTAGCCTATGCCTTTAAGTGTTTCCTTAGGTTTCAAACGCTCCTTCGGTTAATTGAGGTGAATTTTAGAGTTGATCTTGAATTATATTTTAGTTTCAAGGCTCAAAACTCGATGTCACTTGAACACGCCTATAATGCAGCTAATATGACAAAATAACTCTTTTCATTTTCCTTTTAACAATGAAAATCCTAACTAAGTAGGGGAAGAAGAAATCAATAAACAATGCAACAAACAAGTGGTGCAACAATAGATCTACTCAAATTTTCTATTGCAATAAAAATCAAATCCTTTTATGCAATGTATGATGCATAATATTTTTCTTTTGGATTCCACTTAATTTTTAAATAAAAACTAAGAAATTTTCTTAATCATTGATAAAAAACTATTCAGAATGATGACTAAACACCAATTCTTTCAAGAAATAAATGATCAAACAATTTATTTTGCTAATGATCTAATGAAAAGAACAAAGGAAAATATAAAAAAAATCTCATCAAAGGCACTCAAAACTAGGAAACACTTAGGGACACAAGGATGACCAACTAGAACAAAGTTAGTCAAAGAGAAAATCACAAAAAGAAAACTTTTTTGCATCAAACTAGCATCATAGTAGGTGTTGAAAGGGCTAGGGTGATCTGCAACACAAGTGCATGGAAGGCTAGGGTGCACTGCAACATACTATCTCTAGGCCATAGGGTGCAGTGATCAAGGAAAGCCAAGTTTTGACACAAAAAAGAAAGTAAATATCAATAAAAGGTCTTCCTAGGTCTATTGAGGATTGAGTGAGATAGTGAAGGTCTGATAAGAGGAAAAATAATCACTAAGGACAAATAAACCACCAAAGGAATACACCATTCCCCAATATGGTCACCAATTTGTTATGTCGAATATAAGGCTATGGATAGAAGTATCTTCCTTAGGCCTGGTGGATTGACCTAGAACAACATAAATATAAGGAGGCTAATGTTTTCCTTAGAGTAAATAGATAAAATGATGAATATTACCTAGAATCTATCATTTGCTTCACTCCTTCCTTGGCTTGTATGCTTCAATCCTATCTCCAATCACTATAATTAGAACATGCACAATGAGACAACACAAGCCAACGATCTACAAAACTATGTAGCATCATCTAATCAATTTATTTAATAGATCAAAATGGTATTGAAATATATGAAACCATAACATCATATATAGGAAAACAAATAGCTATTTGCATTAATATAAATGAGTGAGCTACAACCAAAAATAGGTGTTGATCTTGTAGAAGCGCTCCTCCAAGTTGACTTGTCCTTTCCTTGTCACAAAGTGCACCTTTAATCGCCCTAATGCATGGGATGATATCTTTCACATTAGAAACAAAAGGGTAGAATCACTCTCCAAATGCCAACACCAACCAACCAAGTGCTCGTGGAATGATGTAACTATATAAGAAGGAGAGTTAGTTCATGAATTCTTATCCATTTACCAATCTAGGCTTGAGATCCAAAAGTGATGGGAGTACGAGCTCAAGGTATAATATGGTGATTTCTCCAAGGTGGAATTAGATGGAATTCAAATGTTTATCAAAGGTAAATGGTTGAAACAAACTCTAGAAGCTTCTAGAAGAGGAAGCTTTGGAAACATTTTTATTTTTTCCCAAATTTCTAGAATTAACGCACCCCCACAGTTATGCAGGGTGCACTACATAACACCCTAAGACAAGGAGAGATTGCAATGCAATGTAGTTGCTCATTTATGCAAGATGCGTTGGTCCTTAAAATCACTGAAATGAAGGAGTTAAGGGGAAAAAAATGAGATTAGGGAGAGTCATGCTTAGGGCTTTGTGCAAGGACGATGACAACATGTTGAAGGATGTGAATTGGTCCTGTTTAAAATCCTATTGACCAAATGTGACGAAATGGCCTATAATGAGTAAGCTCATCATCCTCACCTCTTACACTTGATCACTACGTTGGAACCTGAAGAGCCCCTACGGTGCATTTCACATTTCTAGTTAATAATGGTGTCTTCCCTCAGCCACTGAGGATCTTAACTACACAATTCCTAAAACTCCTCTCTCTCTCAACTCTTACATCGGCATATCACATCCAACTTCTTCCATGAGAAAAGTAGGGGTATAATATATTATTTTTGAGTTGATAATGCCCTGTCATGAGTGAACTTCATTGGTAGGTGTACCACCTCAATAAGGCAAGGTGATGCTCAAGGAAGATGTAAAGGAGAAGAAACAAAGAGGAACTTGGAGATACGAAGTATAAAGAAGACCCATCATGAAGACATGAAGTGATTATGGAACAAGACATAATGAAGACATTTCATGATGACTTAGAAGGTCCCAACACTGATCCAAAACCCTTTGGAGGGTGAAGATGAAGTATAGATAATATCTATCATGAAGAATGCAATACATAGTAGCAAGGAGAGGCACTTGGCATGGATACATGAAAATGAAGTCTTATTTCATAGTGGCTAACTCATGTCCTCTCAAAGTGTCACCATATAGTCCTATTTTGTCAATGTATTTTCCCACATGTTGTGGAATGTAATTATGTATTTTCAAAAAAATGAAAAAATGTAAATGTGTGGAAGTCTAAGAGTCACATTTGGAATATGAAAAATCACATGTGGACCAAAGGGTCAATAGAAGTTCAAAGTCCACTTAAGAGTAGCATCATCTACTCTTAATGATATACACAATCTATGTAGCACAAGTCGATGATCTACAAGATCTATGTAGCATCATCTAATCAATTTATTCAATAGATCAACATGGTATTGAAATATATGAAACCATAACATCATATAAAACAAAAAATAACTATTTGCATTAATAGAAATGGAGTGAGTTACAACCAAAAATAGGTGTTCAACTTGTAGAAGAGCTCCTTGAAATTGACTTGTCCTTTCCTTGTCAGAAAGTGTACATCTAATCACCCTAATGCATAGAATGATATCTCTCACATCATCAACATAAGGGTAGAATCACTCTCCAAAATCCAACAAAAACCAACAAGGTTCTTGTGGAATGAGGTAAATATATAGGAAGGAGAGGTACTTCATGAATTGTTATCCATTTACCAATCTAGGTTTGAGATCCAAAAGTGATGGGAGGATGAGCTCAAGGGATAAGATGTTGATTTCTCCAAGGTGGAATCAGATAGGATTCAAATGTTTATCTAAGGTAAATTGTTTAAATAACTATGGAAGCTTTTGGAAGAGGGATATTTGTAAATATTTTTTTCCCCAAATTTCTAGAATCAATGCACCCCTACAGTTATGCAGGGTGCACTACATAGCACTCTGAGAGAACGAGAGATTGTATTGCAATGCAGTTGCTTAGTTATCTAGGATGTATCTATCCTTAAAATCACTAAAATGAAGGAGTTAAGGGAAAAAATTTGGGATTTGGGAGAGTCATGCTTAGAGCTTTGTGCAAGGATGATAGCAACATGTTTAAGGATGTGAATTAATGCCGTTTAAAATCCTATTGACCAGATGCGAAAAAATGGCCTATAATGAGTAAGTTGATCATCCTTACCTCTTACACTTGCTCATTACATTGGACCCTGAAGAGCCCCTCCTTATAGCACATTTCTCATTTCCAGTGAATAGTGGTGTCTTCCCTTGATCACTAATGAGCTTAACTGCACAATTCCCAACAAGCCTTTCTCTCTCATCTCTTACACAGGCCTATCACATTCAACTTCTTCATGATGGGCCTCCAAATTAGACATAAATTAAGGCCCATGAATCTAAATCAGACATAAATGAAGGCCCAATTGACCATCCTTCAGCACATTAATCCTCTCTTTATGAATTAGATAATTTATTTTTTACTTTAATATGTTCATTAGGAAGGTTTATGGATAATTGTGTATTTGTGCCTAATATTATTTATTTTTGTGGAATATTGGGGAGATTATGGAGATTTGGAGGAGGAGATAATTTACGGACTTTCTCCCTACTACAGGAGGATGAATATTAAATAAAAAATCAATAAGATATTCTAGAATTATGGCACAAATTTTGGAGCTCCATTGATTGTGAAAATCTAGAAATGTGTTTCCTGCCATTTAATGTAGATTCCTAGTACTAGGAACCAAATCCACTAATCAAGATATTTTGGTGGGTAAATCTTCCTTCTTTCATGGGGAATGATTCCTAATCATTTTTTATAATTACCAAGTCGAATTTTCCTCTAGGGTTAGATTTTTATTAGTCCTATTGTGGAGAGAACTTGTATTTTTGCAGCTCCATTGTCATTTATTGCAGGGATGTAATTGTATTGATGAAAATAATGAAGATTGGTGAGATGTTCAGCTTCTATATCTTGGTCTCCTTCATAGGACTATGATTTCCCTCAGGCTTGGCCATCCCAGGAGCCTCAGAGCCCTTTTGTATCATTTTCTTTTCTTCTTTTCACTTATTATTCACATGCATCTCTTTTTCTTGTCTTTTTTCTATTTCTGCATTTAGTGTTAATGATTTCTTGTTGTAGGATTAGGTTAAATGGTTGAAGTAAGTTCCTTTGTAGGATCAAAATTATAATTTCATCCTTGGAACATGTTTGGAAGGTCATAGTAATCATTGAGCTACTTGGATTAGTTTTATTATTCCCAAATCTAGATTTTTGGAAGTCTTTGTGGCAAATAACAATAAATTTATACTATGTTTTAGAGCATGTTAACTAGCTTCAATCAAGTTTATTCCACTTTAAATATATCACAAAAAATTATAGTTAATAAAAAAAATTACCCCATTGCATTTTCACTTGATTAGGTTAGTCAATTGAATGATTTACTAGCTCACTAGTTCTTGAATTTCTAGATTTTAGACTAGTAATTTTCTGCGATTTTTTAGCATGAGTTAACATAGGTTTTTTTTGAATGATTCCACTTGGAATGGAGACCTAAGACATTATAGTAAATAAAAAAATTTATCCCATCCAATTTGGATTTTATTTGGTTGGTAATTCAATGAATTATAAATCCCTATAACAAATATGTTGTTTCTTGTAGTAGTAGTAGTAGTATAGGAAACTGTGTAATAGCCTTCCAACATGAATATACTTGCTCAGATTCACTCAAGAAGCTTGGTTATTGTCCCTTAGGGTTGCATAAAGACCCATAGGTTCTAAATCAATGATTAGGTAAGACTAAAGACCACTTAGGACTTGCCTCTTTACCCATGCAAAACATTTCAGCGATTTGGGCTGATGGACAGATTTATGAAATGGGTAATACACTGATGATTTTATTTATTTCCACATCCAATGAACTTTTTAAATGGATCAAAATTATTTGAAATGTAATAGATGAAATATAGTTCACTATCTTTACTTTATGCAATTAGAATATGTTTATTTAATTGTACTTTCTCTCTTGTAATAGTTTGAGGTTCCCATTTCGAGCATTTCATTTTCTGCAATTAGTTTAGGTTTTGACTTCAGTACATGCACTCCATTACATTATGACAGCAAAGGAAGCACACATTGTATGATGCACATATAGTGTCTATACCTCTTAATTTTGTATGAACCCCAGGTTGATAATTAAATTCTATAGCCTTGGGAGTTGCAACATTCTTGTTGCAATATCGAGGCTCATCACTTTTTGGCACCTTTGTCGGGGAGGTGTCGAAGTATGAATTGTTTTCTTCCCTATTTGATTCAATTCTTTTACTTTCTGAAAAAATAAAATAAAAATAAAAAATCATTAGGCATATTTCATTTCAAAAATAGAAAAGTGCATTACGTTAGTGTTTTCATTTAATCATAAAAACAAAAAAAAATCTCCAACACCAACCCATCCCCCCATTTAATCATGTGGTGCAATAAGAGCCACATCACCGTCCACTTTTGTAGGTAGAAGAAGACGAGATGGGAAAGAAAGTAGAAGAAATTGATGGATATGATGACAATGAAGAAGATCCTCATGAATTTCCCATTCAAGATACTAATGGTAGTGTGCACATGAAGAACATCTCTCCATCTTTTCTTCCAAAATTTCATGGTCTTAGGTCAGAGGATTTGGAAAACTTTCTCTTTGAATTTGAAATTGTTTGTAGATCTTATGGTTACTTATGAAACACTAAAAAATTAAGATTTTTTCTGGCAACATTGAAGGATAAAGCTCTTAAATAGTTCATGAGTTTAGTGACTAATTCAATAAGATCATGGAATGATATGCAAAATATATTTCTAGAAAAATATAAAGATCATGGTCTTAAGGAAGAAATATTTAGAATGAATAAAATAGAATATGAGAGACTTTAGGATATAATAGAGAGGTTCATGTATAATGTTAAGAGGGAAAAAATACATCATTTAGGATATAACACACTAAAAACCTTCTTACTTGGAACAATTAGGGATGAGTGCATTGATCTCCTTGATCTCATGAGTAGAGGTGATGTATACCAATTATCATTTGAAGAAATTTGTGAAACATGCAAACACATATCAAGAGGAAGGGAAAGAGTAAGTAAATCAACATCAATATTCGTAACTCAAGCTAAACTTGGAAATTTGCTTGATAACTTTAAAGAAAAAATTCTTATCAATCTACGTGAACAAGTTTAAGTGTTAAGAATACAAAATGAGAAAAAAGAAGATGTTGATATTTGTGTTGTTCATGTAGAATCACATGACGTTAAATATTGCCCCTCATTACCAAGGTTGAAGGAAGTTTACCAAGAGGACAATGGATCAAGTCAATCACCAAAGCAACTATGTTATGTAGCTCCAAGAGGACCATGGCAGCCTATTCAACCTGATATGATTCAAGAACCTAATTCACAATTTCAAGCTTATGCACATCCATCTCAAAGTAATTGGAACACACTTTTCTTTGGCAACCTTGGCCATCTCATCCCCAAAACCAATCTTGGAAACAAGGTCGACAATGAACTTATGGGATCCATCCATAATATCCTCAATGTTTTCCTCGATATCCTCGATACACCATTCCATTTTATCCCTACCATTCACCTCCACCACAACCACATCCATCTCAAATATCCACTCCCACTCAACTACCTGTACCACCATTTCCAAACCCACACTATGAAGTATCTCAACCCACTTAGAATGCCTAGGTACAACACTTCCAAACATCTCCTCTTGATCTAAATGGTACTCGTCTTAGCTCAGGAAGGGTATCACAAAAAATAGATTCTCTTGATACCATTGAAGGAAAATATGCAGAAAAGAAAGATTCAAATGAGAAGACCAAAGAATCATGGGTTACAGTTGATGAAGAGAAGACATCAAAATCAAAGATTGAGAAAGCTCCTTCATTGTTACAATCAAGTACTCCATGTGTTCAAGAGACCAATTAGCAAAAAGAGGAAGATTTGAATTTCATGAAAGAAGAAGATATCTCAGATGATCCAAATCAGCAAGTGGACCAGGCACATCACAACTATATTGAAATATGGTTCTAGGAAGTCACTAAGTTGTAGCAATACTCTCTTCTTCAACTATGATTGATATCATAAAAGTCAAAGCATTTGGTTTCTTACATTCAAGTACATGTCAAAGCATACATTTCAAGCCTACACATTAGTTTGTGTGTTATTTTGATGTGCACATGGCTGCATTGGGAGAATTCTTATACTTGAAAGTGATTTTGTTTTTCAAGTAGAGTAGGGTAGAAAAAATAAAAAATGAAAATAAGAGGAAAATAATAAAATCTTAGGTGAAAACCTCCTTTGAGGCACTTGAGGTTGGCTCATTGATTGAAAACCTCCATGAGGTGGTCAATGGTTTGGAATTAAAAAAAGAAAAAAGAGAAAAAGAAAATATCTTAGGTGAAAACCTCCCTTGAGGTGCCTAGGTAGACCTACTAGTTGTAAACCTCATTGAGGCGGCTAGTAGGCTTAGCAGGAAAAAAAAGGGAAAAAATAAAAAATATTCACTCCATGTATCTCTCTAATGAATGTAGGTTCTCTACAACATCTGCAAGTAACAAAAACAAGTTGGCATCAAAGAAAAGAAAAAATTGGTCAAAATTCTAGTCAAAGGAAGTCAAATTTGGACTTTCTCCTCCTTTGCTCAGATGCTCCAGAAGGACCAAGGCCATGAAAATATATCACCATCATTTATTTCCACCATCCACTCATCATTCCCAAGCTTTTACCGTTCATTTTCCTTGTTGTCCTGAAATACTACAGGAATGCGTTTTACAACAGGAAATAGAAATACATAGAGAAAAACATTATTTTTGTCATATCTTGAAAACTATGCATCCATTTGCCAAGATATTTTAGGGGAGATGCATATGGATTATGGTAACATGTTCAAGCGATTTCAACAAATTCTAGTGCACATTTTTTTAGAAATAGATCTCCATCACCTACAACCATTTTTGAATTTTCTCAATATTTGTGCATCCATTTAAAAATCTGTTTCACAGGTAGATGCATATGGATGATGGTAACATGCCTAAGAAATTTTAGCAAATTCCAGTGCACGGTTTCCATGAAATCGACCTGCATAAAATCAACAATTTTTATTTTTTCTCAAGATTTGCACATCCATTGGCCAAACCTTTTTTATGGAGAGGTGCATAAGGATGATGGCAACATGCTCAAAAAATTTTAGGTCAATCCATCTTACTGTTTGGGAGATACAGAAAAAACAAGGAAAATCTGTTGTTTCATGTAGTACCACTACATGATGTCTTAGTTCTACTATAGGATGCCCTATTTTACTACAGGAAACATGCCAAAAGCTTAGGAGAATCAAGTGTTGGAAAGGTGTCTAATGGTGGAATAAGGTATAAGGAAGGTGAACATCAACCATGGACAAACCCATCACTCCAAGCAAGCCAGATTTGACTAGGATAGATGGCTCACGGTAACTAGAAGATAGAGGTTTATAATCACCAAGATATGAAGACCTAGGTAGAAGAAAACAAAGGAAATTATCACCTCAAAGGACCATGGATCAATCATCAACTCAGAAGCAACATGAATGTTTCTCTAACAGCCATTAGGTAGGTACATGTATGTACTATTCTTGACCTCTTCGGTTGAGCATATTATTGTTAGAAATTTGTTGTCAATGCATGAGAGATGAGATTTTATAAGCTAAGGATGGGTCAGCAGCCTCAACCACCTTTAACTAGTTAATTGTAACTCACTCCTTCACTCATGTAATGTGGAAAAGCCAAATTATGAAGGGTGATGATTTTGAGGAATGGGGATATTAATTAAAAGAGGAAATTTGTGCAAAGTCCAAGTCACCAAAGCACTCCAAGGCCTCCATATACTTCATATCCACTATCTACCCATCATTCATCCATCCCATTTCATAAGAAAAAAATTTAATAATTTTCAAGAACAAACCCTACACTTTGTCTCGCCCTGAAAATTTCTTGAAAAAAAGAAACAGAGCATATTCTCCATTTTCACAAACCTACACTACTCCCTCTTAGCCCTGGCATCATCCTCCAACCCCTATATATCATTTCTCATCACTCCCATACAGTTAGAAGACCTTGAAGGAATAAGGAATGACAGCTATAGTAAGGCAAAATGCTACTACAAGAAGGAAGAAAGGAACAAACTATGCTAAAACTCAAAATGGCAATGACTAAGAGAGACCTAATCAAAATAGAGAACTCCAAGGCCATTAGGAAATCATCTAGGACATAAAAGAGAAGAAGAAGGCAACAAAAGGGAATAAGGCATTCACCATCAAAATAAAACTCAAACTGCAATGATGAAAAGAGGTTTTCCAAGAGGTCTCTAATCTCTTTCTAGATTTTTTCTAAGGCCTAAAAGATGTTATAGAAATGGGATAAAAGCATGGAAGTAATGTTGAGGGCTTACCCTAGGCTCAAACTATCATTTCTTCTAAAAACATGTTTAAACAGAGTTTCCTGTAGTACTATAGGAACCGCTATAGGGTTTCTTGTAGTTTTTATAGGAATTACTACAAGATGTCCTAGTTCTCATATGAAGGGCTTTTGAAGGTTTTAGAGGTGTCCAAATAGTGGAACAAGGTAGCAGAAGGTTGGAAAAGGATTTGGAAAACCTTTCCCAACTAAAAAAAAAATTCAAGAACCCATCGTGAATAAGGGGAAGAAGGTAGGCTAATGGTCTCAAGAAACACTGTGATTGTTTCTATGTACAATTTTTTTTGGAAAAATGAGTGAAAATGTAATGAAGGTTTCAAGGGAGAGGATATAAATGAAATGTATCTACAAGTCAACAAATTTCACTTGAAAAGAGGAAATTTATGTTTTTGCTTGAAAGGTTGTTAAACAATCATGAAAAGAACAACTACATTTTTGTGTTTATACTTGCAGAACTTACATCCATGATCCTTAAGAGAAAGGACTGAGGAATGCACAAGAGAGAGGCCACCAGGGCCATTAATGAGGCACAATGAGGTCACTAAGTTGCTTAGAGTATGAGTAACACTTTCAGTAGGGGGTATGATCAGACTCTAAATTAGACATAAATGAAGGCCCATCTATCCATCCTTCAGCGCATTAAACCTCTCTTTTTGCATTAGATAATTTATTTTTAACTTTATTATGTTCATTAGGAAGGTTTATGGATAATTGTATATTTGTGCCTAATATTATTTATTTTTGTGGAATATTATGAGAATATTAGGGAAATTATGGAGATTTAGAGGAGTTAATTTAGGGACTTGCTCTTGACTATAGGAGGATCAATATTAAATAATAAATCGATAATATATTATAGAATTATGGCATAGATTGTGGAGCTCCAATGATTGAGAAAATCTCAGAATGTGTTCCTTACCATTTAATGCAAATTCCTAGTATTGGGAACGAGATCCACTAATCAAGGGTTTTTGGTGGGAAAAGCTTCCTCCTTTCATGGGGAGCGATTCCTAATCATTTTGTATAAGTACCAAGTCGAATTTTCCTCTAGGGTATATTTTTATTAGTCTTCTTGTGGAGAGAACTCGTATTTTTGCAGCTCCATTATCATTTCTTGCACAGATGTAATTGAATTGATGAAAATAATGAAGATTTGTGAAATTTTCAGCTTCTAGATCTTGATCTCCTTCATAGGACTCTGATTTGACTTGGGCTTGGCCATCCCAAGAGCCTCATATCCCTTTTGTATCATTTTCTTTTCTTATTTTCACTTCTTATTCACATGCATCTCTTGTTCTTGTCTTTTTTTGTATTTTTGCATTTAGTGTTAATGATTTCTTGTTGTAGGATTGGGTTAAATGGTTGAAGTAAGTTCTTTTTTAAGATAAAATTCACATCTCATCCTTGGAACATATTTGAAAGGTTAGAGTAATCATTGAGCTACTTGGATAAGTTTTCTTATTCCCAAATCTAGATTTTTGGAAGTCTTTTGTGGAAAATAACAGTAATATTTATGATATTTTTTAGAGCATGTTATGAGCTTCAATCTAGTTGATTCCAATTACATTATATAAAAAAAACATTATAGTTAATAAAAAAAGTTTCCCCATTTCATTTTCACTTGATTAGGATAACAATTTGAATGATTTACTAGCTCACTAGTTCTCGAATTTTTAGATTTTAGACTTGTAATTTTCTACCATTTTTTAACATGGGTTAAAAGAGGTCTTTTTTAGTGGTTCCACTTCGAATGGAGACCTAATACATCTTATTCAATAAAAAAAATTATCACATCCAATTTTGATTTTATTTGGTTGTTCATTCGATGAATTATAACTCCTTATAGCAAATATGTTGTTTCATGTAGTAGTACTACAGGAAACCTTGTAGTAGCCTTCCAACATGCATATACTTGCCCAGATTCTCTCAAGAATATTGGTTATTGTCACTTAGTGTTGAATAAATACCCCTAGGTTCTAAATAAATTATTAGGGAAGATTAAATACCACTTATGACTTTCCTCTTTGCCCATGCAAAGCATTTCAACGATTTGGGCTAATGGACAGATTTATGAAATGGGCAATACAATGATGATTTTATTGATTGCCACACACAATGAAATTTGTTAATGTATTGAAAGTATTTGAAATTTAATGGTTGACATTTAGTTTATTATATTTACTTTTTGCAAATAGAATGTGTTTCTTTCCTTGTACTTTCTTTCTTGCAATAGGTTGAGGTTCCAATTTCGAGCATTTCATTTTCTACAATTAGTTTAGGATTTGACTTCAGTACATGTACTCCATTACATCATGAAAACAAAGTAAGGACACATTGTATATTTCATATATATTTCTAATACCTCTTAAGTTTGTATGAACCCCGGGTTGACAATTAAACCCAATAGCCTTGGGAGTTGCAACATTCTTTTTGCAATATCGAGGCTCATCACTTCCATGAGAAAAGTAGGGGTAGAATAGATTATTTTTGAGATGATATTTCCTTGTCATGAGTGAAATTCATTGGCAAGCGTACCACCTCAACAAGGCAAGGTGATGCTCAAGGAATATGTCAAGGATAAGAAACAAAGAAGCACTTGCAAAGAAGAAGTATAAACAAGAACGATCATGAAGACATGAAGAGATCCTAGACCATGACAGAATGAAGAGATTTCATGATGACTCATAAGGTCCTAAAACTAATCCAAAACCCTTTGGAGGGTGGCTATGAAGTACATATAAGATCTATCATGAATAATTCAATACATAGTAGCAAGGAGAGGCACCTGTCATGGATAGATCACAATGAAGTCTTATGTCATAATGGCCAACTCATGGCCTCTCAAAGTGTCACTACATAGTCCTATTTTGTCCATGTATTTTCCCACATGTTGTGGAAGCTAATTATGCATTTTCAAAATAATAGAAAAATGTAAATGTGTGGAAGTCCAAGAGTCACATTTGGAATATGGAAAGTCACATGTGGACCAAAGTGTCAACAAAAGTTCAAAGGCCAGTTAAGAGTCCAAGAGTCATGAGGATAAATCAAGAGTCATAAGGGATATGAAAGGTCATTCCTATTTCTATAAAAGAAACGTCATAACTCATGCAAATGTATTATTGGAGGCTTAAATTTTGGATACCTAGCATTGGCTTCTCCAACTTGGTATATGAGAGAAGATCATTCTTTGGGAGAAGCAATATGTAATTTAATGTTCCACTATTGGGTAAAGTGTCTCACCCTAGTAATTGCGTACTTCGATCTTTCACTTAAGCATCAGAATCTTGTTCAACCAACACACTTCCATGAATGTATCATGAATATTGTAAGACTATTCTTTGGATGTTTGTGGTATATGTTATGTTCATATGTACTAAATAAACTGAACTACTTCTTTTTATTTGGTTCTCATCTTATTGAATGTGTGTTGTATTTGATAATCATCAGTGTGTCTATGTGAACTACTTCATATATAATTAATACATCTTTCCTTGATATTGTGTGCCTCTCTTAGTATAGTTATTACTTTCTTTATAGAGATTCACTCTTTTCCCCTCTTGTGAAATCCTCCTTTTACACATTGAAATAGTTGTTTCACAGTGTCAACTTGTTTATGTCAAAGGTTATGTGCATTCTCTCTTATGTTATTCGTTGTAGCCAAGGAAAACCTTTGAGTTATGGTGGTTGGGTCAATACTTTGGATGGGTCTCCTACTCCAAAATGTGTGAGGTCTAACTAGGAGTTCACATTGGGGAGACCCCTTACTATTAGTGGAATCCAGCACCATCAACAAATTTGGCTCTATAAGGAGATCCAAATGACAATTTAAGCCCATTGAGTCTATTTTGAATCTCTTATCTTAATTGTTTCCTTTGCAAATCATACTCCTTTCATTTTTTTCTAATGATCCAATTCTAAACTTTCAATCCACGTGGACACTTTTTATAACTTGTCTCAATTAAAGTTTTATGGTGAGGGTGGAATATCCATGGCTGAGCATACATCTCAATTGCTTAATTTCAATGAATCTCATGAAGTAGATTGTGAATATGATTCTTGTGTATTATTAACGCTCACACTTGAAGTTCGAGTTAACCAATGGTCATTAGAGGAAATTTCAGCCTAAAAGCGGCTTCCTAAGGAAAAGTAATAAAATAATTGTTAAGATAATAAAATAAGAGTTATGAATTTTGGAGGGAAAAGAAGAAAATTACTTTTTTAATTGTATTTTTGGCTTATTTCCATAAAGGTTTACTCAAATTTCAAGTGTAGATTCCACATTCAATGGGTACCCATTATGAATACTTTTAAGAAAACACACATTGATAAAAATTGAAGATAAATTAAAAAAGCATGTTCAACATGTTTTTTTAATGTATTTTAAATTTTTGTCAATGTGTTTCTTCTTAAAATTACGCATAATGGGTGCCCTTTGAATGTGGAGTTTAATTCCGCATTCAATGAGTGTATACACTTGAAATTTGAGTAAACCTTTAAGGAGATAAGCCAAAAATAGAATTAAAAAAAGAAATTTTTCTTCTTTTCCCTCCAAAACATTTACATGTACCTCTTTTTAAATTTAAATTATTTTGATTGGTTTGCATATTATGACATGGAAATCACATGAAAATATAATGGGAACTTTTAGGATGAAATTTCCTCTAATAGTCATACCTTACCATCTACTTCCATTCTTTCATTTGAACAATTCTCCAAGGAGCTTCATCAAGCCCTTGATAAGTATGATTACAGAGATGTTCATAAAATTATTAATCAACTAAGAATGATGCCTAGTGAGTCTATTGAGGATTTTTATAATAGATTTTTTCACCTATGTTATGATTTTCTTGAAGAAGATATGGATTGGGAGTTCTTTAAAGAAAAGTTTCAACATTTGTTTCAAATCTCTTTAGAACATTGTGAATCTAAATCCATGGGTGATTGTGCTCTCTAATTTTTTCAAACCATGAGACATCTCTCATTTCATAGCAGGAACCTACTATCACTTTTATCACTTTTCCTCCTCCCTTTTCATTTCCAAATAAGGAAGTCTCTGGTGTTATTATTAAAGTTGAGAAATATGAAAATCATATTTATAAGCCATTCATCCCATACTCATTCTATCTCTTTCGTCAATATTTTGATGAATTCACAAATCATAAAGTGGAAAATGATCCCTTTATCTTCCAAGATGATATAACACTCATAAATTCAATCTTGAATCTAATTTGATTACAAGTATGATCTCTTCAATGGACACCTATCATCCTTTATCATCCCTTTCTCATGAGCCCTTGTCCTTTGATCCGCTTGATCAGTATCCTTCAAGTGATTAGGTGCAAGGTAGTCACATTTCACAAGTAGAGGAGCAAAAAGGTGAATATTCTTTTGATCTATCTACTCTTTTTCAAAATCCTCTATGTCAAGATGATGTTCCTCCATTCTTGGCTGATTCAGAATCTAGTAATCTCGGCAGTCAATCAAAGGAAATCAATTTTCTTAATCAATCTAAAGTATTGGGTAACCATCACTATGATGATGATAACTTCATTGATATATATGATGATGAATTCCTGAGTGTGCCAACTGATCTTTCGATTCCTCAAAAATATTTTTATTTGAAAGATTTAGATATAGAATATGATTAAGTAAAAGCATATTTTCGTATAAAAACTTCCTCTTCAAATCATTGTTCCTTGTGTCCTATTTCTTCTAATGAAAATATGTGATGCTCTTCAAATATCCCACCTGATCAATAAAGTTTTGAATTGACACAAGGTAGCGAGGTTATCCATGATGAAGAATAAAGCAATGAAGTCAACGAGCATCCATTACATTCCTTAACATGTTTAGTCTTTCACGAGGAGAATTATTTAGTTCAATTTACTCATTACATTTATCCATTTTGTCCATCCTTATATGTGCAATTAGAAGAATATTATGATTTGATTAACCTATTTCTCGATGTTGACCAATTCGATCAAACAAGTGATGTAGATGGTTTCCCTATAGATAATAGTGATCTTGTTGAAGTTACTAATAGTAATGGTCCACACGCAATGCATGATCTGACTCAATCTTCAAAATTAAATTCTAAAATCTTTGAAAAATTTGGGACTTGTCAGGAAGTCAAGGAACTTCAACTTCTATTGACAGTTATGATAGGCTCACACGACTTTGGTGAGATCCTTGAACTAAGTTAGATCTGGATTTTCTAACAAAATTATTTTCTTTACATGATTTCACTAAATGTAAACTCCTTGAAATATTTTTGGTATTTTAGATATAAGTTTTATAATTTTTCAATATTTGGTTTCCGATCAGATCAAGAGTATTTTATCTCGGTTGATGCATCTCCATCAAATTCTCTTGCATCAAACTTGAGTTTGGAGTGGACATCTTTCATGGATGCACAAAGTTATCAAGATGGTCATTTTAAAGATTATCATTGGCCGAAGGATTCATTCCTATCAGATATTTTTGAAAATAATCATCTCCTAGTCATTCTTGTGAATGTTATGATGCTAATCATTTTCATTATGGCACAATATATCCTCTTGAGTGTTAGTAATTGCTTGAGTTATTTGGTGGATAAAATTATTGTTTTTCATAGATTAATTCCCAAGTTGATATGCATTTTCATCCATTGTATCCTGACTGGTTTCATGTAGTTGTTATACTACAATTCATTTTTAATTCTTCTAATGATTTTGATGTTGGTTCAGTTTGTAATGAGTTACAAGGAAATGGTTTGTTGCATTCAACATGTGAAATAGATGGTTATATTATTCAAAGAATTTGTGAAAGTTTTCTAAATGACCTATCTCTATTGTCCTCTAAATGAGAATCTTATGCCTTAATATTCCCATTTGATCATAATTTTGGTCCTAACAATTGTCATTCAACTAATAATTTTTCCACTAGTATATTTGATGATAGTTGGTTACATCGTTTGATTTTCATGGTTTATCATCTCACTATTTGAATCATTTTTAAGTAGTTGAGGCACTTCAACCTTTTCTAATAGTTATGTGAGGTTATTATGGCCTTAAAAAGTCTTCTGTAAATGATCAACTCAAATTTCTTTCACAATATTCTCATCCTAATTCCATGCCATTAATTGAAAATTCATTTTTTCAAGGGGTTCCAGATTTTCAAGAGGGTGGTTTTGAATTCCATGATATAATTTATGATTCGCTGGAAAAATCTTACTTAGTAATCCCTATTGCTAATAACAAGATTTGATATTTCTTGATATTTTCTAAGAAGGACAACAAAGATGAAGGAAAATTCACAAGGAACCTTCAAGGTTTGTTTGATTTTTGTTCTAATTGAAAATGTAAGGTTGCAAGCTGGTTAAAATTAGTTGTTATAGGGCATCTTTCTACTGACAATTTAGACCTTCAATCTTTTGTGCAAGCTATTCAAGTTCTTACCTTCCCTTTTTCACATAGTTTAATATCAATTTTAAATGATCATATTTTTTTGTTTGTAGATCAGGAAAAACTTCGGTCGCTACATTGGAAATTTCATTATATGTATCCCCGAACTTCTAATTGGTTAGCTTATGAGTAGGTATAGTTGCATTCTAGTTTCCCTTTTACACTCATCTTGCACTTTCTCTCCTTACTTTTGTCTCGCATATTTCTTTTAATCCAGTTTTGTATTTTATTTGTTCTTTTGATCTTTGTTCCTTGTTTTTTCTAGTCTTTTCTTTCATGTTTTGTTTAATAAGCATCTACATGAAAGATGTTCCTTTTTGCCTCAAAAGAAAATGTGGGAAATCTTGAAAAGGGATGATTGTGATGATGAAGAATTCTTGGTTAATATATTACCCTCTTCTCTATTTGGGTTTACATGTCTTTTGAATTCAATGATGTCTGAATGGAAAATATGATTCTTTCAAATGGAAAGTCATAAGCATAACCATGATTCCTGTATCTATTCTAGGATGTTCTTTTCTTAACTCGGTTTTGTAATTAAATGTTGTTCTGCATGTCTATCCAATCAAGCAGAGAATGGAAATGGGAAAATCAAATGGGAAAATCAATAGCGAGCATATAAATTTTAGAGGTATATATAATTGTCTCTTAAGGAACAACCTCTCCTGATCTCAATAAGTTGGAATCCCTCTTCCACCTTAGAAATATAAATGCCAATAAAATTCCAATGATATTAAACTTATAAAATAAAATAAAAGGGTGAAAGAAGAGATAGGATTTTTGCATAGATAGGTGAAGCAAGCAACTTCACTGGGGTACTGACTAGGCTCACTTGCAGGGAAGCAAGGCTTGTGCTCCTCTAGTGACTCTGTCGAGGTATCAAACAAACTAGCTGGCAGCAGAGCAACACCAAAGATGAAAAATAAGACTTTGATGATCTTAAACGTGAAATTACATATTACCATTCTCCTAGGCTGAAACAATTGTGATATAGAAATATGATCCAATAAAGTAGAGAAAGGGAAAGGGGAAAATGAATAGAGAGCGTATTAATTTTAGAGATATATATAATTTTATTTGAAGGAACAACATATCCTACTCTCAATAAGTCAAGATACCTCTTCCACCTTGGAAATATAAGAAAAAATAAAATTTCAATGAGCTTAAACTTACAAAATAAAATAAGAGGGTGAAATAAGGGGTAGGACTCCTGCACAAAGAGGTGAAGAAAGAAACTTTGTTGGGTACTAATCAGGCTCATTGGTAGTGAAGCAATGCTTGTGTTCACCTAGTGACTTCGACGAGGTACTAAATAGGCTCACTGGTAGTAGAACACCACCAAATACGAAAACTAAGACTTTGATCATATTAAAATTACAATTACATATTACCCTTCTCCTAGACCAAAACAATTGTGATATAGCAAGCTTTATAAATGTGTTTAATTGATAAAAGGAATAGAGGAGATTACATCCATAACTTGGTCAAATGGGTAAGCCAAGGTAACCCACACGATGAATCAATACTTCTAGAAAGCATGAGCCGTTTCACTTATGGGTAAAACTTAAATAGAGAATATGGATTTCTACCAACGTGTTGCCAAGTGTTGATGCTATGTAAAACACCCTCTAAAAATTTTCCTATACCTAAATTTTCGAGCCCACTAAGGATCTTATGATCTGTCATTCCATGTGAATCATAGTCAATTCATGGTCAACTTATTCTTTTATAAGAACTCAAATCTTCTTCTCAGATTCTAAGTGTCAAAGTCACTTGCTCATACATGCTCATTCCTTAATAAATTCATAAATGCACTTCTTTCTATGCATTCTTATATAGGAATTTCACAACTCCTGAAAGTAAGGCTTGCAAAATCTCTAATAATAGTGCTTGTGAAATTTTTAGCATAGTAAACCATGTCATATGTTAGTGTTAGTGTCTTCATGCCCCCATCGGTGATCAAATTTCTATTTTGCATTCATATTAGGTGTCTCATTTGATCAGTTGCATTCCATTAGGTCATGGATCAACTAATGGTAGTGGTTTCATGTCAGTTTCCCTCATGACATCCACTTATTGACCTATTTACACATTTTTTTTTTATTCATTCACAGTCATCTTGTTTCATTTCATGTATAATGACTAGTCCTAGGGTTTAGTCCCATTAGGTCTTAGCGTTTGTCAATCATGCTCAAATAAAGAGGTCAGCAGGCACATGAAGGTTCATAAAGTCCTAAGTTTACTTCTGGTGTGCTCAATAAATCTTTTTTCACGTAAAAACAGAGTATTGTTCCATTTTTGTAAAAATTTCATGTAATTTAATTGTTTCTATATGTAATAAGCACTCAATAGTTGTTCCTTGTCACCTTGCCAACTCTTGCCACTGCAAAAACAAAAGCATCAAGACTTCAGTCCATCAAATTGCCAAGAAAAAGAGTCAAATTTCAAACTGAAAAGCAGAGTATTTATAAAAGTGACTAAGACTTTAGAAAAGTGGGTTGGAAATGAAAAATAATTAAAATGTAAGGTGTATAAAAGCAAAATCATGATAGGAAGTCATTCTATTGTGAAAAAATCCAATTGGAGAGCAAAAATCGCATTTTGAGGGAAGAGTGAGAAAAACAGGAGGAAAATTGCAAATCTGGTGCAAACCTGGCTGGCGTTGCGCTTCAGAGGGTCAGCACTATGCATCAAGCTCAAGGCATTGCGCACAAGCAAAATTTTGTCAATTTTGACTAAAACTCAAGATTTTGCCCAGTTTCTTCAGTGGTTGACATTTCTTCTTGTTTAGGTAAATGTATGCATGGTAAATGATGTATTTGATGTAAGTATAGATGAAAACCACCTCATAGGGTAGGTACATCAAGTTCCAAGTTGTTTTGAGCTTTAATGAATTGGTTCCCTAAGTTTTAGAGGCAAGTTGTTCCACTCCCTACTTTTGTGTTCCTAGTTTAGATATGGTTGCAACCACCCTTTTTCTCATGGATTTGACACTGATAGCTAGCATGAGTGGTTTCCTTGCCTATATTATGTAATTTCTTAGTCATTTGAAAAGGTTGGACTTTGGTAGAAGTGGTGGCACTCATTGAACATTTGTATCAGTAGTTTGGCAGGGGATAAAACCAGGCTTCACAGCTATTTTTGTGGGATTCTTGTGACAGTGAGTTTATGTATTGTTTCTTCTTTGTAATGATTTTTTCTTATGTTTTATATGTATCCAAATCCATCTTTCTCTTCTAAAACTAAATGAATTTAGGTGAATGGACAAAATACACTGTTATGCTTTGTCTTGGGAATGCATTTGGTTTCCAATGTTTTCAACTATTTGAAGAGGATTCATAGTTTCTTTATGCCCTCCTCAACTCCTCAATTGTCTTAATCTACCATCTTAATCCATTTATAGTATATAAACCCCTATCTACCTTGCCCCACAAAACATGACTATATCCCTGAGTTGATTTCCCAGACCTAATCTGCCTTCTCCAATTGATCCAACAACCAAAACCTAAAAATGAAACCAGAAACCCTGAGCTACTATACCTAGCCTAAAATCTACATTAAATTTAGTCATCTCAAGCCCTAATTGCCAATATCCTAATTGAGATTGACAAAGAGAGAGCCCTCTCCCGACCTGGTAGGGCTAGCTACCAAGTTAAGCATGGTTTGATGTTACCCTAGACCTTCCTTCCTTCAGCCTGAGGTAGATCCAAGCCCTAATATAGTGGCGACCATAATGGGGAATGTCGTTTTATGTTCCACAACAAAATGTATCAACTTTAGATCTGATTGTTGATGATGAACAACGATCAGACACCGGAAGTCTGAAATCATTCACCTGGCAACTCTAGTGTCAAAAAATCCCAAGCTTCAGAATTTTTTATGGAAACTCTGCTCATCAAAGACCAGTAGCTTGAAGAATTTCTTGGTGAATTCATTGTTATCAAAATGGATTTGTTTCCTTGAAGGTATTCTCCCATGAGTTGAGATCACATTCCAGGTTTCCCAAATAAAATTCCTAAGGTAGATTGCCAAAGGAATTTTCTTATGTTCAAAGATGATGATAGGAATGATGTTGCTTTACATCTGGTTAGATTTCACATGCATATTCGCAAGTTGAAGGTTGATTTTCCTGAAGACTTCTTGATGACGATATTCATGGCCACTCTAGAAGGTGAAGCCCGATCTTGGTATGAAAGTTTGCTGCCTGCTTGTATTTACTATTTAAAATATTTTCATACCATGTTCTTTGAAAGGTATAAAGAATCTTATCCATCCTTAATATTAGTTCAAAACTGTTGCAAACATGTTTATAGTTTTATTGAAAATCTTGAGAGAATTTATGAAGATGATGACTTCATGGACGATGAGATCATGGAAGCCCTCTATGAAAATCCATTTCAGCAACATAAAGAGAGCTTAGTGGATACTTATCGAGATGTGCAGGAAAATTTGCATCGGGATCAAGATATTAGTGCAATTGAAAATGATGAAAGACAAGGTTTTATTTCAGATCTGTCGATTGAAGAAGACAGTATGCATGAAAGTCAAGTTTCAATTTCCAATTGTGATAAAGTCAAGTTGGCTATTTCACTTCTAGATTCAGATCGTGATGATCAAGAGCACCTTGTTCTGAATCCCATGAAGGAGAGCTCTGTTGATGAGATCATCTGGAATGAAGAAAACAGATTTATTGACCCAAGTGTTCTCACTTCATTAGAACATAGTCTTCACGAGGAGGTAATCCAATCCTTTTATGAAAAACAAGATGAGATCTTTGTTCATCTAAGTGAAAAATCTTCTTTGGATAACTCAGTGGTAAATGATAGAAGTGTTAGTTTTTATTTTTAAGAACCATATTAAGTTTTACCTCATAAAGATGATGAGTATGTGATTTCCATGTCATATGAAGATGAGAAACAATGTTTTCAAATTATAGAAGACCAGGGAATTGAGGATTGTCATTCAGGTTTTTCATGTTTTGAAATGTTATTTCAAGAAGACAATAAATGTTTGAGCAAACAAAAACAAGAATTCTTATCTCCTTTGTCTAAAGATGAAATAGATCAACTCCTGAAAGGTCATGTTACAACCCAAGCTAATGCAAGTTTGTAGTGTTCACATCGTCAAGAAGGTGTTAGTGAAGCTTCTTCCACTTTTGAAATTGAGGAGTATGAGCCTGAGAGAGACAATAGGCCAGAAATTGAGTCAGAATTTTGCATGCTTGAGGAATTTACAGCTAACACTCAGATAGCAGAAGCTTATACTTCTCTATGCCTTCTTATCAATCAGCAACCAATTGTTCTTTCAGAACAAAATGAAGGGAGTACTTGTATTTTTGCTACTGGATCTCAAGACAAGCTAGTGCTTCAGGATTTTCACAATCCCTTTGGCATTATTTTGCAAGCATTATAGAAGATGAATGTTGATTGGTTCATTATCATAAGACTTGGTTTCAGTTGTTCTTGTGAGTTTCCTATATGTACATCGTTCTACTTGCTTAGGGAAAGTGAGAGCAGGATTTCAGTAAGTAGCCATCTGCTGGATTGGTTACATTGGAAGGTCCCCTTCACATGATTGTATGTATTTCATCAATAGGCAGGTGGTTGTCATCATGATTTGAATCCCTCAAGTCTCAACGGTCTGCTGCCATTAAAAAGATTTGTAAGCACCTATTTTAGTTAAGTGAGTCTTGAGTCATTTTTTGTTTTAGTCAGTTTTAAGACAATTTCAGAGTCAGTTTGTGTCTTTGAGTCATCACTATTTATTCATGTAATTTTAGCTTGAGATTTTGACTCCTTTGTCCAATGGATGAAGGTACTTGCCTGCTTTTCCAAAGATCTATGGTTCTTGGCACATCCCACGAGCTACCATCCCCATTGAAACCAATGTTAGTGTCATTGTCTTCACACTTCCATTGGTGATAAAATTTCTCTTTTGCATGCACATTAGGTGTCTCATTCGATCAACTACATTCCATCAGGTCATGGATCAACCGATGGTAGTGGTTTCATGTCAGTTTCCCTCATGACATCCACCTGCTGACCTGCTTACACAATTTTTTTTTAGTCATTCACAGTCATCCTATTTCATTTCATGTATAATAACTAGTCCTAGGGTTTAGTCCCATTAGGTCTTAGGGTTTGTCAATCATGCTCAAATAAAGAGGTCAGTAGGCACATGAAGTTTCATAAAGTCCTAAGTTTACTTCTGGTATGCTCAATAAATCTTTTTCACCTCAAAACTCTGTTTTGAGGTAAAAACAGAGCATTGTTCCATTTTTGTAAAAAAATCATGTAATTTAATTCTTTCTATATGTAATAAGCACTCAGCAGCTGTTCCTCATCACCTTGCCAACTCCTTCCACTGCAAAAACAAAAGCATCAAGACATCAGTCCTTTAGCCTGAGGTAGATCCAGACCCTAACATAGTGGCGACCATACTGGCGAGCGTAGTTTTATGTTCCTCGTCAACATGTATCAAGATTTGATCTGATTGTTGATGGTGAATAGTGATCAGACACCGAAAGGCTGAAATCATTCACCTGGCGACTCCAGTGTCAAAAAATCCCAAGCATCAGAATTTTTTATGGCAACTCGACTCTTCAAAGACCAGTAGCCTGAAGAATTTCTTGGTGAATTCATTGTTATCAAAATGGTTTTGTTTGCTCGAAGGTATGATCCCATGAGCCGAGATCACATTCTAGGTTTCCCAATTAAAATTCCTAAGGTAGATTGGCAAAGGAATTTGCCTATGTTTAAAGATGATGATAGGAATGATGTTGCTTTGCATCTAGTTAGATTTCACATGCATATTCGCAAGTTCAAGGTTGATTTTCCTGAAGACTTCTTGATGAAGATATTCATGGCCACTCTAGAAGGTGAAGCCTGATCTTGGTATGAATGTTTTCCACCTACCTGTATTTACTGTTTAAAATATTTTCATACCATGTTCTTTGAAAGGTATAAAGAATCTTATCCATCCTTAATATTAGTTCAGAATTGTTGCAAACATGTTTATAGTTTTATTGAAAATATTGAGAGAATTTATGAAGATGATGACTTCATGGACGATGAGATCATGAAAGCCCTATATGAAAATCCATTTCAGCAGCATAAAGAGAGCTTAGTGGATACTTATCAAGATGTGCAGGAAAATTTGTAGCAGGATCAAGATATTAGTACAATTGAAAATGATGAAAGTCAAGGTTTTATTTTAGATCTGTCCATAGAAGAAGACAATATGTAGGAAAGTCAAGTTTCAATTTTAGATTGTGATAAAGTCAGGTTGGCTATTTCAGATCTAGATTCAGATCGTGATGATCAAGAGTACCTTGTTTTGAATCCCATGAAGGAGAGCTCTATTGATGAGATCATCTGGAATGAAGAAAACAAAGTTATTGACCCATGTGTTCTCACTTCATTAGAACATAGTTTTCACGAGGAGGTTATCCAGTCCTTTAATGAAAAATAATATGAGATATTTGTTCGTGTAAGTGAAAAATATTCTTTGGATAACTCAGTGGTAAATGATAGAAGTGTTAGTTTTGAGTTTCAAGAACCATATGAAGTTTTCCATCGTATGGTTGATGAGTATTTGATTTCCATGTCATATGAAGAGGAGTAACAATGTTTTCAAATTAAAAAAGACTAGGGAATTGAGGACTGTCATTCAGGTTTTTGATGTTTTGAAATGTTATTTCAAGAAGGCAATAATTGTTTGAGAAAATGAAAACAAAAAGTCTTATCTCCTCTGTCTGAAGATGAAATAGATCAACTCTTGAAAGGTCATGTTACAAGCCAAGCTAATGTAGGTTTGCAGTGTTCACATCGTCAAGAAGATGTTAGTGAAGCTTCTTCCACTTTTGAAATTGAGGAGTATGAGCATGAGAGAGACAATACGCCAAAAATCGAGTCATAATTTCTCATTCTTGAAGAATATATAGCTAACACTTAGATAGAAGAAGCTTATACTTCTCTATGCCTTCCTATCAATCAGCAACCAACTGTTCTTTTAGATCAAAATGAAGGGAGTACTTGTATTTTTGCCACTGGATTTCAAGACAAGCTAGTGCTTCAAGATTTTCATGATCCCTTCGGCATTCTTTTGCAATCATTAGAGAAGATGAATGTTGACTGGTTCATTAGCATAAGCCTTGGTTTCAATTGCTCTTGTGAGTTTCCTATATGTACATCATTCTACCTGCTCGGGGAAAGTGAGAGCAGGATTTCAGTAAGTAGCCATCTGCTGGAATGGTTACATTGGAAGGCCCACTTCACATGATTGTACATATTTCATCAATAGGCAGGTGGTTTTCATCATGATTTGAAGCCTCAAGTCTTGATGGTCTACTGCCATTAAAAAGCTTTGTAAGTACATGTTTTAGTTAAGTGAGTCTTGAGTCATTTTTTGCTTTGGTCAGTTTCAAGACAGTTTCAGAGTTAGTTTGTGTCTTTGAGTCATCAGTATTTAGTCATGTAATTTTAGCTTGATTTTTTGACTCCTTTGCCCAATGTATGAAAGCACTTGTCTGTTTTTCCAATGATATGTGGTTCTTGGCACCTCCTATGAGCTACCATCCCCGTTGGAGCCAATGTTAGTGTCAGTGTCTTCACACTTCCATCAGTGATAAAATTGCTCTTTTGCATGCATATTATGTGTCTCATTCGATCAACTGCATTCCATTAGGTCATGGGTCAACTGATGGTAGTGGTTTCATGTCAGTTTCCCTCATGACATCCACCGCATGACCTGTTTTAGAGGCAAGCTGTTCCACTGCCTACTTTTGTGTTCCTAGTTTAGATATGGTTGAAACCACCCCTTTTCTCATGGATTCGACCCTGATAGCTAGCATGAGTGGTTTCTTTGCCTATATTATGTAATTTCTAGTCATTTGAAAAGGTTGGACTTTGGTAGAAGTGGTGTTACTCATTGAACATTTGTATCAGCAGTTTGGCAAGGAATAAAACCAGGTTTCACAGCTATTTTCATGGGATTCTTGTGATGATGAGCTTATGTATTGTTTCTTCTTTGTGATGAGTTTTTATTATGTTTTATATGTATCCAAATCCATACTTCTCTTCTAAAACTAAATGAATCAAGGTGAATGGACAAAATACATTGTTGTGCTTTGTCTTGGGAATGCATTTGGTTTTCAATGTTTTCAACTGTTTGAAAAGGATTCATAGATCCTTTATCCCTCCTAAACTCCTCAGATGTCTTAATCTACCATCTTAATCCATTTATAGTACATAAACCCTTTTCTACCTCGTCCCACATAACATGATTGTATCCCTGAGTTGATTTCCCGGAACCAATCTGCCTTCTCCAATTGATCCAGCAACCAAAACCTAAAAAATTAAACTAGAAACACTGAGCTACTATACCTAGCCTAAAATCTACATTAAATTTAGTCATCTCAAGCCCTAATTGCTAGTATCCTAATTGAGATTGACAAGGAGAGAGTGCTCTCCCAACCTAGTAGGGCTAGCTACCAGGTTAAGCATGGTTTCATGTTACCCTAGACCTGCCTTCCTTCAGCCTGAGGTAGATCCAGCCCCTAACACCATAAATGTTGAAAATCAATACACAACATTATTTGACAGTCTCTCTCACTTCCAGTTGTAATTGTGTCATCATTCCTCTGAGTTTTCTCGATTGTTTCTTTTGTTCACCTTTTATTTTACAAGTGTTTATTTCACTTTTGTGGTTGTCATTTTTTCTTTATTTCACTTAAAAAGTGTCATTTTTAAATTATCTTCACTCTAGCATGTGTTTCTTTCACTTTCTTTAGCTTTTGCAAGTGTCATTTTCACTTTTTCTTACTATTGCAAGTGTCTTTTAACTATTTCTACTCTTGTATGTGTCTCACCTTTGAACATCACTAGAGGTAGTTCTAGTTCACTCTTACACATTATATGATCAAATATATCACAATAATCTGCACTATACACATTATTATAGTTTCGTGCACTTTATGGTCACATTCAACACTTATGTTGCAACTTGTGTTCTAAGTGTCGGAATACTACATTTCAACTGCAGCAATTAAAAATAAGTGTTGCTTTGTTGTCATTTCAAGGTATGATTGTTGATTATTAGTCTTGTGCATTACCCTAGCTTGTATTGATTGCCTTAATGTGTGTGATACATGTTTGAGTCTTGTTCAGATGCTTTTCCCTCTCTTACTTTATTGGTCCCGCACTTAGCCATTTTGGAGTTATTCTTGGTCCTCCTATCCAATGCAAGTTATGAAGGCATTAATCCACCCCCAAGTGATGATAAATACCTATTCAAGAGCCTCATTTATTAAACTATTACCTCTTGTACTTGGGAACTGATATTTTCTCAAGATAACACCTATCATTTCACATTGAGAACCTTGAAAGCATGGTCACTAACCCTTGTTTCTTGTACTAACTCATTGCATTGATCCTTGAACTATTATGCCTTATGTAGTGCATGGAGTACTTATTGTTAAAAACAAGGACCTTCTTCATCCCCTTGAAATGAAAAATTGTGCAATACATAGGCTTCCTCTCTTTCATAGTGTAGTGAGAACCTTCTATGCAAAGTCACTTGAATTTCTACTACTTGCCTCAACCATCTGTGAAATCCTCAATTCTAGTGATCATCCCTCTATGCATTATGAATTTCTAGTGGATAGTGAGTCCACCTCTGAGACATTGTAGCCCTCAACTATGAAAGCATAGTATTCTACCCCTCAAGGACTACGCATTGTGTAGTTGTAGTGCTTAGTCTTTCCTCCTCTATTGAATGGAACTCTTCACCACGCCATGCTTTTTTCTACCTTCTCTCCCTCTATTTGTTGTGTATTTCTAGCACATAGTGAGGCATTCCATCATTCATTTTGATTCTCAACTATGTTATCATTGTCTCCCTCTCCCTTGATCCTTGTGCATTGCGCAATTTCAGTCAAAAAACACATCACCATTTCCTCTTACACTTACACACTATGCTAAACCATGAAGAGCCCCTCCTTATAGTCCATTGTACATTTCAAATTAATAATGGTGTCTTCCCTCAGCCACTACTAAGATTAACTATGTAATTCCCAAAAACCTCTCTGTCTCATCTCTTACACAAGCTCATCTCAATTAGCTACTTCCATGCATAAAGTAGGGGTAGAATAGATGATTTCTAGACTGAGCTTACCTTTTCATGAGTAAACTTCATTGGAAGGTGTACCACCTGTTGGGAATGGGATCCCCTGCAACAGGTTTTGGGGCTTGAAGCCTGAGTTTTGGTTAATTGTATTATAAGACTCCACTAAGTATGGGCGTGGAACACAAAAGTCTAGGATGAGACATAGGGTGGTTTGACCTAAGAATTGTAAAATAATGTAAAGTTGTGTTGTATAAATAGAATGAGGCTCTAAGTGTAAAAGGTAATGAATAATGGATAGAATAGAAAAGGCATGGTAAGACCATAAAGTGAAAGTTGAAGTGTACTGGGTCATAGTAGTAGGAGGAGGATCTGTAGTTGAGTGCGCGGACCCTTGCAACTGAGTGCGCAGGGCAGAATCCGGTCTGTAATTGGGATTGTACTTGAAAAGGAATACTAATAAAGATAATTTTGATTCGGAATATTATGCATCTATGTTTTTGTTTCTCTCTATGCATTTATATTGTTTATGGTTACACGCACTTATCTGAATGTTGAATAAGTAATAAGAAGATTGGGCCCATACGACTGAAGTTAAGCACTAATATAATAGCTTAGTAAGAATACAGATCAAGGTAGTACTTTATCCACGCCCCTTACAAAGGTGCATGAAGGTAGTGGCACTGGTCGTGAAGGATAGATAGATGCGCGGAGCAGTACAAATGCACAGGGATAGACCGCAAACTTATAGAAACTTCATCAATACATCCCTAGGGTGTAGAAACCTGGTTCCATCACCCTCCCATACTACTTCAGGTGAGACCTCAGTCCACGCTCCGCGGACTGTTGCTGAAAGGGCCAGTAGTACTAGGATTTTCTTGGTTAAATCACTTCTGAACCTGGGTCAGGCCCCATGAAGCCAACAAATGGTTTTGTTTCTAGGACTGAGATCTGCATAAGGGATGTTTGATGTTGTGCCACTGGAACCTAGCAAAGAAGGAAATTGAAGAGTAGTTGGATAAGAATATTTACAAGTTCGTAGTGCAGGAAAACAGAAATCCATGGGTATCTAAGGAATAGTGGTTGGATCACTATTTGTACATTGAAATCCATGAGGTTTTCCTTGCATCTTTTCCGTCGAAGTTGTATGAGTGGATCACGAAGTGATCAGATAACCAAGGAACGTGTAGGCTCGACAAACCACTAGTGTGCACTTCAGGATTAGTGCGCAGACTAGAAGCCTTAGAGGATAAGATAGCATGAGCTGTGGACCACTGACTCAATTGAATAATAGGAGGATTTATCATTGAGTTCATGATGGGCACGACTATTAGTTACAGCAAGGCAAAACAACATTTTCTCAAGGGACCACGAGGTAAGTATATTAAATATTTGAATACCTATATTAAGATGTTGTTATGTGAAAAGCGGGTTATGCGAATAAATTAATGTTTGGGACTACGTGGAGTGGAAAGAGATATAGAAGCATAAGTAACGAAGAATTATAAAACAATCCCTTAATTTCATCCTCGCGGGAGAGCGAGGACGAGCTTGCGAAGGTTTCTCCAAAAAGCGCGGTCAGTTTGATAAGGCAGTGGATTCCACAGTTACCACCTCCACCCACATCGCCACCTGCTTCACCTTTCTCACCTCCATCTCCACCCACTCCACCTCCACGATCTCCACGGTTCAGTATGGAGAGCGTGATCAAATTACCAGTATTTATAGGGGTAGGGAATGAAGATCCAGACCAATTTTGGTTTGTTGTAAGAGCAGTATGGGAAGCACAAGGTGTCACAGATGACAATATTAAGAAGGCTACATTGGTAAGCACACTGCAGGATCACACATTAACATGGTATATCAAGCATTCTAATGGCCACCCAAACACAGGGATAGAAGTGATGTAGAATGCGTTGAACGGGAAATTTAGTAGACCAAAGACTCCTTGGGATCTGGATCAATGGCTGAAGAGTACAATCCGCGAGGCCAATATGACACTAACAGATGCACAACATCGTGCATGGTTTGTAGAATCTCTGACACCACACATGAGGACAATGCTGTCACAACAAAAACTGTCTACCCAAGCTGAAGCATTGGAGATGGTGATGAGATTACATGAGACCCCGATACAGGACCCTAGGTTGGGAGTTCAAAAAATCCACGCACAACAATAGAATCTGTGTTTGGAATGCAAAGCTTTAAGTAGGATAGGGCACCATGGCTAGAGGCACGCGAGCAAGTATGGTGCATAAAATGCAAAGACTAGGGCCATGACAAGGATCACTATCTAGTGTTTGTGAACTACTTGGCAGGAGGAGGGCCAATGCCACTGAGACCGGAGGCGCAGGTAGAGCTAAGTGCGACACTTGCTTTATGGTGCGTGATCTGTCATATAGGAGGGAAACACATGATGGACAATTGTCATTTGCTATAGAAATATACACAGACACCCCAACAATTGTTTTGTAATTTCTGCAAGTCGATAGGCCATGATGAGCGTGCTTTCTGCAGTTACGAGCTAATGATGGATTACACTCTAGCCTATAGGATGCAGACCGAAGCGCGAGCCCTCAACCCAGATGCAGGGATGGTGCATGCTCAAGTTCAAGGGCAAGGTCGGGGATGAGGTGGAATGGGACTAGGAAAGGGCTGCAAAAAGTTAATTTGTTACAATTGCGGAGGACCAGGGCACTATGCCTATGATTGTACCAACCCGACAAGGATATCATGTTCATATTGTGCTCAGTTTGATCATGAAACAATAGACTTTCCTATGTTGATGACAAATATGGGTGAGAAAGGGGTATTCTAGCCTCCCCCAACTCAGAATATACAAATGATGAGGTCTAAGCCACGTAAAGAAGACCCGAATGTAAACATGATGCTCAAAAGTGGTACAGCCATGGGAGAAGATACAAGAAAACAGCCAAAGGAAACTACATGGGTTCGTAAGGCTCCTATGAAGGAACCTGAGTTTGACTTAAAGCATGCAAAGGAGACATTCATGGAAGCTAAGAAGAGCTTCGCGGAGGCCTCCACTTCAGGTACTAAGGGTCAACCAGAGCCAAGAATGGATCTTTCAATGCTCACTAGCTTTCTGGAGACATGCATAAAATTGTAGTGCGACAACAAGGCAATTAAGGGACTACAAGAGCTTATCACCAGGTTCACGGGTTCAGGAGAACCGCACATAGTCCGGAAATTAGGGAAGCATGCATTGCACACTGGAAGGTAAATGAGGTTGATGGCGCAAATTGGTGAGTATGAAATGGATCAGGTAATCCTAGATCTAGGTTCGGACACGAATGTATTACCAAAGAAAGCATGGGAACACATGGGTAGGCCCACATTACAATGGTCCCCTATTCAATTATGAATGGTGAACCAAAAAAATATTTTTCCCATGGGGAGGTTGCAAGGGGTAATAGTTGATATTGAAGGCATGAGCACGCAGGCGGATTTTGAAGTAATAGAGATTGTCGACGATAGCAATCCCTATCTCACATTGTTAGGAATACAATGGGCCACCGATATGAACGGAGTCATCAACCTGAATAAGTGCAAAATTATCTTTGAGAAAAATTCAATATGCATAGTAGTCCCACTGGACCCAGCCGAAGGAACGCGTTACACTGAACCAGTGCATGATGATGAAAGTGACGATGATCTTGATTGTATTTACAAGATAACTGCATGAGACCAGGATTGGGTGAATCTGACTGCAAATGGAAGGATCTCGTGGGAGTGCGAAAGCTCTTGCACTTCGGATTTAGACGAAGAAGTAGATCGATGGTAGAATCAATTGCACGAGGTGACAACACTGAACTGCAACATTATGGTTAGATCACTGCATTTTGTAACAACCGAGGCAAGAGAGCTACCAAAATATGATGGATTGACAGTGGTGGACAAATTCCTAAGCAAATTTGAAAGTTTGGTACCCAAACAATAGCGGTTCGATGTGTTGAAGTGGGCACTACATGCAACACCCGCACAATGGTGGGATACATGTCAAGGAAATTTTGAGGACTGGTGCAGATGTAGAAGGATGATGCACCTATGATTTGGAAGCCCCCAGCATCGAACAAAAGTTGGTTAGCGAAGACAAAACAACTTGCGTGCTCACCTATCTGGATGGGTACAGACATGTGTTGTGCAGTCCACACAAGAACACCCCCAAATTGAGGATCGAAAGTCGAAACAGGACACAACAGCAGGAAAGGTGACGCGCACCACAAACGTTCCACGTGGAAGCATTCAATAAGGTATGTAGAGTCCTGAACAGGGTTCACTAGGTGAAAAGAACTAATTGGGACCTGCGCATGCCTGTGGTTCAATGGGCCTATAGGGCCATGTGCAAAAACCTGAGCATGGAGATGATTCTGAAGATGAGGAGCAGATGCAAGACCATAGCTTTGAAGGAATGGAATCCTCACGCAATAGCTCCCATAGTTGGGATAGTCCGTGAGGACTAGGAAAAAAGAATTATGCAGCTACGCAAGGGTGAACATATGCAGATTCAGGATCTCGTGCGGCGAGGGAACCTTAAACTTCATGAAATCGAAGAAGATCGGGTACAACTATGGAAGAAAAGCATGTTAAGGAACGCGAAGATAAAAAAACTGGAAAACAAAATCACGCAAGCATGTCGCGTTGATAAACTAAGAATGACAGGACAAGATATGGGCAACCATACTATTGCATTAGAAGATTGTCACTAAGAATTTGTAACTCTGCTACCATGGTTGTGACCAAACCTTACCAAACAAAGAAACCAGGTGAGCACACCACATAAGGAAGAACGCACGGCATTGACCGTCGCGAGGGTAATTGAGGAGTGCCCGCGAAACAGCCTAGAAGGTGAGTTGAAGCCTCGCACAGGTGGTATGACCACTTGACTATCCGTAGGGAGCACAGTCTCAACACTCCAAGTAGTTGAAAGAGAACGCGGGACTCTAAAAGAGCATGTGAGGGAGCTACACAATAAGGAGGTTGCGTGCAAGATCGACATGTCACAAGGGTCATGCCCACGTAGAGGGGGCTGCACTGCCACATGGGTAGGCTGGGAAGTGACCGTTGATGTCACTGGTCATGAGAAGATGTCCAATTTAAGACAAAGAGGAGTGGATAGTAGGCAATTAAGACACGAAGTCAGAACTAGATTTGGGACGATCTACTGCCAATCTACCATTAATGGGTCGAATGTGGGGGGAACTGTTGAATTTGAATTCAAAAAGGCCTATAAATCACAAGTGGCTATCCAGCAATCAACCCTTGGAATTTTGAGAATTCAGTTCTTGCTCTATCAAGTGGGTATGGACCTTACGAATTTGGAGGCTTTGAGAGCAAGTTCCATGTTTGAGACATTGTCGAAGGAGACGCATGACCTCTTGAATAGAATGATGTCAACAACTAGGGAAGCTGAAAAAATCCCTATGCTGCAAGTGGGGGATGCACCAGAAATTCCAAAATTGCCTTGGACACTGAGGCCCAAAACGGATCCACAAGCAGTAGGACCAGTCTGCATGTCTCCACTAAATTTACGGTTTGGTAAACTGCCTATGGAAGACAAGGGCAAGACTGTTAATCTTGAGACAGATGATGACGAGGAGGACCTGTTACACAAAAATATCGTCACCTTGATTATTTGCAGTCGGTATGGGTCTATCACCACCTATGCCAGCTTCCTAAGCAAGTCTCAAACCTCAGATCTTCAAAACAAGCTTTGGAAATGAGAGAAAGACATCAAAAAAGCAATGTAACTCTGGTTCCGCACTTTCTCTCACTTTTGCCTGCGGGCCTGCACCTTTTGTTCAGGATACCTGCGTACTTATACGCTCTGTATGTAAAGGGGAAGGTGCGTACCCCTGTGAAAGTCAAAAGGCGCAATTTTTATCTTAAAAAACTCACTTTGGGTTAATTCTAGAGGTTTCTAGAAGGAATTTTGGCGTGGATTGTTCGCTCCAAAGTGGTTCATGCATCCCATAAGAGAAGGAGCTAATCCCTTGTTAAGAGGAGCTATCCCTTTGAAGGAGGATTCTATCCCTTTGAAGGAGGACTTGGTAACTGATCTCCATTTCACTATAAATTGAGGCATGGGGTTAGTGGCTGGAGAGGTTAGAAGCTGAACTTTTGAGGGTAAATGCTAGTGAAATCAAGACTTCCTATTTGAGCTTAAGAGGAGAGATCACATACCTTTTTGGCTTCATTGAGGAGTGAGTGAAGCTTGTCAAAGTAGAGGAGACTTCTTGTTGGACCCTGGGAGGAGCTTGTACAACGTCAAGGCAAAGGTTGTAAGGTTCTTCTCCTTTTGAATTAATACAGTCAAGCTCATTTTTCTCAACAAGTATCTCATGTTATTTGTTTCATGGACTCCTTGACTTTCATGTTGAATATGTTTTATAACATTGGTTATTCAGGTGCTATTTAATTGTTTGCCTTGTTTGTGCTTGCAGGTTTTGCGACAAAGGAATTTACTTGGATCAAAGGAGCGAAGGCATCTCCAAACTTGCGTTGGACATGAGGTAGGCCTTAAACACATTTGTTTACCATTATTTATAAAGCACATTTAGAGAAAGATAGTGTCTGGTTGGTTTGTTTGTCATTAGGTCTTCATTAGATTCTAGGAAGGTCTATCTTGTCCGCAAGATCGACTCATTCCGCGTGACAAAATGGCGACTCCGCTTGGGACTTGATTGTTTTCCTCGTTTTTCTTTGACTTGAGAAACTTGCATTTTTGTTTCTATTTTTGGCTTGTTGTGTGGGGCTTTGGGTAGACTTAGTTGATTTAGCTTTGTTTTTTCTTTTTCATTACTTTAGTTGAAGTCCACAGCCTGCGCTTATATCACAGTGCGTACCTGTACGCACCTTGGTTTTGTGCACAGAGCGTACCCGCACCTGGGTGAGCTCTGCACCTGCGTACCCTGCTAAACTTTTGAAAATTTTGACTTTTGCTCTTTCAGTTAGTTTTATTTTTTTTTTCTAGTGGTTATCCTCTGCCCATACCTGCATGTGACTGGTTGAAATCTTTCCTTGGTTTAATTTCATTAACATTAGGGTTTTAGGTGAAATTCCTAGAAGTTTTGCTTGTTGGGTTTGTTTTTCGATTTGGTTGTGTAGTGGCTCTGAGCTTAGAGGCTTTAGGGACTCCAGATCACCTTAGTGTCTACCAGTCTTCTTGAGAGTCTGACCATTTATGAAATCTCCCCTTGTTGAGAAATCCGCTTTGAGTTTTCTCTTTACAAAACTTCGAAAAGCTTGTGATTGAAATTTTGGATTTTCATTTTCAAAAAGAAAACAAAACTGGTTGTTCTTGACTTATTTGTGATTCTGGACAAATTGGTCCTTGGTTTGCTTATAGCCAAGTAAAACATCCTCGAAAAGACATTTTTTGAGATTTTACTTCAAATAGGTTTTCATAGTTTGTAGATCTTAAGTTTGCTTTATTCATAGTTTTCTCAAGATTTGCTTTAGTCATAGTTTGAAATGTTTTATAAAATATATAAATCTCTTTTGAAAAAGATTTGTTTTCGTAGCATTTGAACATTTGAAGGAAAAGGGAAATTTTTGTGCAAAATAACTAGTTGTCTTGTTTTGAGTGCATTGGAACAAATACTCTTCTTTTGATTTGTTTGTTAAGAAAGATTGTGTTTACAAGCATTTGCATTCTCCAACTCTTTCCTAGCTAGAAGTTCATTGAAGAGAAAAGATTTCTTAATCATCTTAAGTGCATTTTTGTAGTGATTTTGAGCGAGTCTTTACACCACAAGTTTCATCTCCATCACCTCTTGACTTAATCAAAAACCACTAAAAATCACGCTTAAAATAAAATCAATATAGCAAATTTTTTGTTTCTAGGGCTCTGATACACCAATATAGCTTAGGCTAGTATCTTGGAGTAGGGAGTAATTAACTCTCCAAGATAGTAAAACAAACAAGTAGCTTTATCTTGCGGTAGGAGAAATCCAATTGTTGCATCTATGCTCTGGGAAAGCTCCTCTTAAAGGAGAAGCACGAGATTGTGTCCGAACCAGTGTGGGAATCAATCCTTCCTCATTGGGAACGATGCCAGATATTCACGTATTACAAACGGTAAACCTCGTATTAACCATTTTCGAGGAACCTGGGGTCACTTGTTGGTAAACCTCGGATTATGTCGAGGAGCCTTCAAGGGGATTGAGCTTTCTACTCTGCCCTTGCGTGCGTATCAGATCGTAGACTGTTCCCCCAGGTATATTTGTTTCTGTTGGTAACCATAGTGAC